>VYZT01055505.1:27606-72116 GCA_013400735.1 Pomatostomus ruficeps | reverse complement strand
TGTGAGGGGTCGCTCCCCGCGGGGCCGGCCCGGCCGCGCTCGGGCGGAGAGGACGGAGCGGTGCCGGCTGAGTAATCGGCGCTGGGCCGCTCCGGGAGCGCCGGCAGCGCCCTGCGGGACCTGCCCGGCCGTGCCTCGGCACAGGGGCCTGGCAGCCGCCGCCCGCCCGCCGGGCATACCCCTTCCTCTTCCTCCTTCGCTTTCTTACGGGAGCAGAAAATGCTCTTCCTCCTCCTCCTCCTCCTCCCGCTGCCGCCGGAGCTCCGGGGCTGTGAGCAGAAATCTAATGAGACCCGACTGCCTGGTTATGTAACTCCCAGTGCTTAAGGCTCCTGCCAGGGCGCTGCTGCCGGGCCGCGGATGGGCTCGGATCTGCCAGAAACACGGCCGTCTTCCCAGAAATACATAAAAAGAACAAGTTCGAAACGATCGAGCCGATCTGTTTGATCAGCTGCTTTTGTACCTTGGATCAGTTTCGCGTAGAAAAATTTACAGCGTCAGCCCGGTGCGCTCTGAAAGGAGCGTTTCTTTCTTAAAGGACGTGGGGGAAGGGAAACAGCACAGATGGATTAATAAATCATTTTTAAATGCCCCGTTTAACCACCCAATCAGCTTTTCTGTACTGATTGTGCCCCTTTTGTAAATATCTTCTGTTTGCCCTTGATCTTTTCCTTATCCCCACCCGGTGCTGATCCAGCAAACGTTTAAAGGTCGCCTTATCATACAGCCTTTCAAACTATTCCCATACCATGTTGGGGAGAACACAAGTAGCTTGGAAATAGGGTTCCAGACTTTAAAAGGTAATTATTTGGAGCAAGAAATAAAAAACCGGTGTAGTCGCATTGTTAATATCAAAATCCTTTAACTTTGATTTCTCTAATCTTTAGTGACAGCTACGCTAAATTTTGTTGCTAGTGATGCAGTGCAGAAAAGCCCACTGTTAATTGAAATTCTCTTTAGGCTTTTAACTTGAGCCAAAAAAAAAATGCCCATATTTTGTTTCATTGGAACTTTTTGACAAAGGTGTGTGTGTGTACGTTTACACCAAGGTACTGCAGGATTTGTGTTAGCAGTACGTGTGCTAATGCCTGATTCTTGTCTCTTCTCTAACTTTAGACAGCTAATTTCTCTTTTGTCCTTTGTGAAGGAGTGGCAACGATAGAACATTAAGTATAAAATGGAGTCATGGAGAAGGAGAAAGGCAGTCGGGGTTTGAGGCTGTCAAAAGCCCCATCAGCCCTGGAACTTTTTGAAATCTGAGCTACAGACAGTGCAATGCAATAATTGAGTATATAATTGCATCTTGCAACTGAAAATAGAGAATAATTTGTAGAAAGGTAAAATTTTGTGAATTAATTTATCGGTCTTGGCCCCCCTTCTGACAGAACATACGTGCAGCTTTTCTGTATGTGCTGACTGCATTTCAGTGTGAACTGTTGGACGTGCACAGCGGACATTTTCTCCTCAGTTTGCATCATTTCACCCGTGCTCAGTTTAGGGAGAAGATCTGCTTGGACTTAAAATAAATGTTGCATCATTTTAGCTATTTGTGTGAAGCCTTCTAAAGCAGTTGTTAACGTTTTTATAATTCTGCAGCCTACGGTTGCAGTCGGTGTGTTTCCAAACTTTAAAGTGATAAATGACCCTTGGACTAAGACCTTTCAGGCTAAACTAATGGTCTGGTACTACATTTTGCAGCTGAGTACTATAAATCATCCAAATACAGGTTGGTAATTGAACCCTTGACAGGCTTGGCAGTTCTGTGATGTCTTAAAAATTATCCTTGCTGCTTTGTGAATAACTAAACACCGAGCTCATGTGATTTGGAAGGGCCCCATGCTGTATATGTAAACACAAGCCCATCCTCTGCAGTGTTGTTTGTAAGTCACGCCGAACGGAGCTGACATCCTCACCTTCCGCAGGCAGGAACAGAAATAGTTTGATGCACGTTTTTTTCACTTAAAAAGTAACCTATTTTCTGCAGAAGGTGAAGCTAAAAGAATAGGCCTCGGAGCTTGATCTTACGCTGTTCTTATTTGGATGTGTTTGCTTTTGTGTTTTCTTAAAGGAACAAGAGCACTCAAGGTGAAGGATAATAACCAACTCGAATCAGCACTTTGAATGAAATTTTGTTTCCCTGTGGCATCTTGAAAGCTTTCTTCTTCGGGTTTTGAAACAGACTTATAACTCTGTGGCATAGCAGCTATGCAGCTTGAAATCCAAGTAGCACTCAATTTTATTATTTCATATTTGTACAATAAGCTTCCCAGACGACGTGTCAACATTTTTGGTGAAGAGCTTGAAAGACTTCTGAAGAAGAAGTATGAAGGGCACTGGTATCCAGAAAAGCCATACAAAGGATCAGGGTTTAGATGTATACATATAGGGGAGAAAGTGGACCCAGTCATAGAACAAGCATCCAAAGAGAGCGGTTTGGACATTGATGATGTTCGTGGCAACTTGCCTCAGGATCTTAGTGTTTGGATTGACCCGTTTGAGGTTTCGTACCAAATCGGTGAAAAGGGACCAGTGAAAGTGCTTTATGTGGATGATAATGAAAATGGATGTGAGTTGGATAAGGAAATCAAGAACAGCTTTAACCCAGAGGCCCAGGTGTTCATGCCAATTAGCGACCCAGCATCTTCAGTGTCTAGTTCTCCTTCTCCTCCCTTTGGTCACTCAGCTGCTGTGAGCCCGACCTTCATGCCCCGCTCCACTCAGCCTTTAACCTTCACCACTGCCACATTTGCTGCCACCAAGTTTGGCTCGACCAAAATGAAGAATAGCGGCCGTGGCAGCAAGGTCGCCCGCACCTCTCCCACCAACCTTGGCTTGAATGTCAATGACCTGTTGAAGCAGAAATCCCTCTCCTCCTCCATGCACTCTCTCTACGGGCTTGGCCTAGGCAGTCAGCAGCAGCAACAGCAACAGCAGAAGACTTCTGCCCTGTCTCCTAACGCAAAGGAGTTCATTTTCCCCAACATGCAGGGTCAAGGTAGTACCAGTAGCATCTTTCCTGGTGACAGCCCCCTTAACCTCAGTCCTCTCCAGTACAGTAATGCCTTTGACATGTTTGCAGCCTATGGAGGTCTAAATGAGAAGTCTTTTGTGGATGGCTTGAATTTTAGTTTAAACAACATGCAGTATTCTAACCAGCAATTCCAGCCAGTTATGGCTAACTAAAAATAAACCGAAAGTGAAATCCAAGTAAATACTATTGTACAAGTTAAAATGCACGTACCCAAGGGTGTATCTTTTTTTCCACCTCTTGAGATTTTTTTTAAGGCTTGTAGTATGAATACATTCAGGCTTGGTTAGATAAATACGACATGCATCATTTTTTCATTTGCCAACCAAGCACAAAATTATTTTATACTGACTGTACATTACAAAAATATACTCTCAAAAATATGGCCTCTTACAGTATTTAAGATATAGCAAGGAAGTGGCTAATTTTTTATCTATATATATATGTATGTACTCAGACATATATGTATATATATAAAAAAATTGGCACTAATAGGTGGGTTTATTGGTCTTTTTCTAATTGTATAATTTAATTTAGTACAAAGTTTGTAAAATATCAGAGTATATATATTGTTTCTACAACATGGTATTGCATTTATATCTTTTTACTACAGTGATCTGTGACAGCTGCAGCAGCTTCATGTTGTATTTTTTTTACTGAAATTGTAAGATATCCATCTTAAAGACATCAATTCTAAAAAAAGTAAAAAAGTTGTGTACAGAATATTCCTTAGTGGTGGAATTAAAATGTACGAAATATTTGCTTTTTTCAAAAGAAACACAAATTGTATTTTCTGTTAAAAGTTTAAAGATTTTTGCTATATATTATGGAAGAAAATGTAATCGTAAATATTAATTTTGTACCTACATTGTGCAATACTTGAAAAAAGGTATAAAAGTATTTTGAGTCAGTGTCTTACATGTTAAGAGGGACTGAAATAGTTTATATTAAGTTTGTATTAAAATTCTTTAAAATTACTCAGCTGTGGTGGTGTGTGTGTGTTTGTCCTGCTGACGATCCGAGCGCGGCGTTCCTTGTGCCGGCACTGCCAGGGGTGCACCAGAGTCTGGCTCAGGAGCAAAGGGAAGGGTGGCTCTGTGGCTGCACCTCCTGGGGGGTTCCTTACCCAAAATACCCCTGACAGAGCACAGAACCCCCTTAAGGACTTGCCTGCAATTATTTGAGCAAATTCCACTTGTTTTCCGTAACTGCGGCTCACTGAAGCCAAAAGGGAATTTTTTTTTTCCTTGCTAATTAAGACTCTTAAGCTCTGTGAATGTTGAGTTATGGGGCGATGGGATGTGTCTAGCAGGGACTCAGGTGATTCAGTGACATTTCCTTTCCATGTCATCGGGATTATTGGAACTATTCTCTCGGGAGGTCCTAGACCAGCAAATCAGCGTTCCGCCTCTGTATTAGGGATTAATAGCACAGAAACAGAACTGAATAGAAGTGCTGATTTACAGCTTGCTAAACCCATTGTAAACTCACATTTTATATGCTCTATTAAAAAGAGAAATGTAATGCAACTACACTGTGACCTTCTAAGGTATTTATTTTAGCAGATTTTACCGATTTTAATTTAATAGATTGTCAAAAACAAAGGGGAGTGGGAGGGGAAAGAATTCAGAGGCTGACAGAACAACTCAGTTTTTCCAGGGCTATTTTGAAGTTGCATCCCTTACTCTTTTCCATCTGCTCAGCAACTAGTGTTCCTTGCTAATGGACATTGTCAAGGGGAAGAGAAACTGCTTTAATGTGTAAATCTGACAAAGGTCAGCTCATGTTCCATGGCAGCTCCTGCCATGCAGAGTCCCAGTGCTAAGTGGATAGTCCTTGGCTCTTGGCAGTGAGCTGTGAGCTACAGACCGAGCACAGGATTAAAAGGAGCTGAACTTCAGTGTTCCGACGCTGGAATTTGAGACTGAAGGTCAGTCTTTTCCCGTTGGATGCGCTTGATGTGACAAAAGGTGCGACTTCCACGCGCACCCCCCTGTTTGGTGGGAATGGAGCTGTGGTGGCAGCAGCCTGTGCTTCTCACAGCAGTGTGAGCTTCGGGCAGGGGCTGGGAGGAGCTGGCCGGCCAGAGGTGGGAGGCTGACAGTGGTATCCATTTCCAGTGCCATGACAACCCGTTCAAAAGCAATAATGGAGCGAAGGGTTTTTTTCGGCGTTCATCTGTCTCTCTTTGGCTGGCTCCCTTTTATTGAGTTTGCCATCTGGTTTATCTTTCCACTCACGGCACAGCCGCAGACAGCTCCGGCCTCCAAAGCGCATCACTGGGTGCTTCATTTTGGGTGGATGATTTTGCTTTTAAGAGGAATTAGAAAAATGCTGGATCAATTGCTGGGAGACAGAGAATGCCAGCTCTGTGTATTATTCCTGTTTCAATGCCTAGCCTTTAAGATTTACCACTGTTTTACTATTTACAGCACAATGCTAATACCTGAACTGCCCGAGAGGTTGAGCAGCTCTGACAGTGGAGACTCTTCATGTGTTCTGTAATATTTCTATTCCTGTGATTTAAACTGAGATCATTTGTTTTAAAGGTCAGTGAGCTTATCCTCTTCTCAGGCTGATTTGTTCCCTTCCCCTGTAACCAGCTCTGTGTCTGAAAGGCCATGCAAGGAAAAATCTTTTGGAACACACATTTTTTGCTGCACCTTTCAATATCAGGATTTGACAAGCAGGGTTTGGTTCTGGTGCTTTGCAAGCAGACAAGTCAGAGAGCTTCAAGTTCTCTCAGTGCAAATGCGGAGGTTTTTAATGTTTTAATGATTTTTAACGTTTAAGCGTGAATGTTTTTTTAATCTACTTACAGGAATGAGAGATGCCTGCTTTGTGTTCAGTTTGCTTCACCCAGTTATTTATCTTCTGCTGAAGTTTGGTGCTGAATTTCTAAGATCAAACATTTACATTGCAACATTCTGTTCTCACCGAGTTCCAGGTCAATCGCTGGGGTCATTTGTGCACACCCAGTATTCAGCTGTCAGGTAAATGCACTTGCTTGGATAGAAAAGACATAAAAAGGGGTGAAAGGAAGCATTAGATTGGTTGTGAAAGTTCTTTTGTATTTTCTCATGTGAACATGCAATTTGCTACCTTAGAATTGCCAGTGTGAGTTAAACCTTGAAAGGTGACTTTAATTTACAGTGAAGGAAAGGGTAGAAATGTGTGACCCTCTCGATGCTGCCTAGTGCTTCCTAACACCTCATCCCAGGTCCCCACTCGAGCACAAGTCCAAGGCACTTCGGTCTGTAGGGTTCCCTTGATTCAGCACAAGTCAGTAACTTTTCAAAATTGCAGTCTGAGATCCCTGAAGCTGCTCAGAGGCTCCAGTGTTGCTTCCCAGAGGGGGAAGGCTGCAGTCTGTGCTGTGTTCATTCTGTGGGTAAGGAACAGACCTCCTGCTTGATCAGGAGTCTGGTAATGGCCACCAGAATTAAACTGGTCTGGTTATTTCTGCCACAGGCAGCTGGGTCGCAGGTGGAGTTCACAGAGTGGTGCTCCTTTGCTGTGTCCTGTCCTCCAGGGTCCCTGCGGCTGAGTCCAGAGGGCACAGGCCTGGCCCTGCAGCTTGGTGAGTACATTCCTGCAGTTCTCAGTTCGAGCTCAGGTAATTCACCACATTGAGGATGGAGCTCTGAGCCTCCTGATTCAATGGAAGCTGTCTCTGCTTAGTGCAGGGGTTTGGACTAGGTGAGCTATCACCCTTCCAACCCAAACCATTCCATGATTCTATGAGCCACGGAAAGATCATCCTCCCTTGATGACGCAAAATTAGAAAGCTGCTTCACGCTGCTTGTACAACCTCCTGGTGCACAGCCAGGGCAGGTGATGCCCCAGTGCTGCACCCTCTGCTCCCACCTCATCCCAACCTGCAAAAGCCTGGTGGGAGCCAACAGCCCAGCTGCATTCTGAACTATCAAGTAACCAAACAACGAGTTGTTAAATCAGCTCTTTGGACAGACATGGGATCAAAGCAGAGTTCATGGACTGATCTGACGCCCCAGACTGTTCTATTAACGTTTCAGGAATAAATACCTCAGGGTTTGTGTTGGTAGTTTTGGAGCAGATGAAGCAAACCGGTGGTTCAGCACTCTTTTTTATATCATCAGCAAGTTGATTTAAATTGAGTGTACAGAGTTGGCTGCATTCCCCTCATGAGTTGCATAAAAAGTTTGCTAAATCGAAGTGCCAGAGCTGTAAAATCCTGCTGAAGGGACTGTTTCCAAAGATCAGTGAGAGGAACAGTTAAACTGTTACCGTGGCAGTGCCTGTGTGACTTTTGTCCTCTTGGCTTTATTTTAGTGACAGTAGTAAGGAGTTTTGCCGTACAGAAGGAAAAAAGCATTAAGGCTCGGGAACATAAACCACATTCCCTTTGGCACTACGAGTTCTCTACCTCATAGACAAAATATGATCAGTGTGCGGAACAAATGGCAGGTGTAAAATATTTTTAGAAAAACCTTGGCGTGCAGTGCAGACATCCCTCAACCCCCATCCTTTATTCTGTCAGCTTTGGTTTGTTAAAAACAACCTGTAGTGTCGATGGCTGCAGTTTTGGTGGAACTTGCTGTAGTTTTCATTTGGTGATTTAGCACATCAGGGGCCTGGAATCAAGAGCTCCTCTGCTCTGAGTTTTGGGACACTCTTACATTTACACAGTCTGTCAGCCATGGAGCTCATTGCGTTGCATTCCCTTGTCCCCTTGGCTTCAGGATTACCAAGAACATAAAACAAAAGAGAACTCTGGGAATGTAGAGCCTTAATTATTATTTAGTGCCCCCGTGAGCTTCTCTGAGAATTTTTTATCAGCTGCCTAATGCCTTTAAAACCAGGCCTGGAAATCCACCTTCTTGGCAGAACGGATTCATCCCCTGCTACACCCAGAACCGTGGTTTTTCTGCCTCCCACAGCATCCACTGAGTTCTGTGTTGCTCCCTTTGTTCACTAGCTCTTGCTGCTTGTTCTGCCGCTCCTCTCTTCACCCAGACTCCCCTTCTGCCTGCCCTCAGCTCTGACAGGCGCTGCTGGAGCTGCTGTGCCAGGGCAGACGAGGCTCCAGCCGGAGAGGGGCTCTCTCCCAGCGCCTCCTGGGCTCAGGCTTTGCTTGGCTTCCCTTTAGAGACACCGTGTGAAGAGCTCGGGAGTGTCAGAACACGGGAGGGTTGCAGAGGTTGCAGGAGGTGCTCTGTCCCAGGCAATGGGGTGGATTTGCCCCTTGGGCAGCCTCACGATGCAACAGCCCTGGAGTTTTCTGCCGTGCTGATGGAAAGCAGAGGTGGCAGGTTGGAGAGGAGTAGGGTGTCAGAGATGACAACTCGGACACCCCATGGTCCAGAGCTGACTCTGAGCAAGCCACTGCCCTTTTCTGTGTTGTGTCCTCCTCTGTCCCCATTGAATTCTGCTGGTAGCGAGTGTCAGACTCCCTGGCTGTCTGCTATCAATGAGAAACTTTGTCCCGTTTCTCTGTGCCACAGGAACACCCTGTGAGGCTGACCTGCCATTCCCTCCTTTTATTGCCTTTCATCTCCATGGCCTTGGAGCGTCTCCTTCGTCACGCAGCTCCCTTAACCTGGATTAGGTGACCTTTGTGTTTTGAAACAAAGCTTGCCTGTAAAAGTGAGACACTGGGTTCTCATTGTCCATGGAATGTGGAGTCTGATTCATCCCCTGTTAGAGCAGAGGGCCTCTGGAGCAGTGAAACCTCACACACTGACTATTGTGATGCTCTAGGAGAAGGTCTGTGGGTGTTTCTATAGATATGAAGGTATATATTCCTGCAGTACTAATCATGTGAAAATTTTGCAACAGCCTACTCACTGAAGTTGCTGTTGGTCAAAATTAGATTTGCAGACAGATTTTACAAACTAAAACAAATTCCCCTTTGATTTTCCTTAGACCCTGATGTGCCAGCAGAGAGACAGGGCTGCTGGGCTCTGCCACAGCTGTGACCTGTGAATCTTCCACAGATCAGCTGGTGGAAGTTGGTGATTTTAAGCCCATATCTGAGCCTTTAACTCCCTGCTGAGTCTCAGATGTTGTGGGTAACTGCAATGTGGTTTTGAAGCCCAGGGGTCTGTGTCTTTCAGGGTTAACCAGGTACATGCAGCACCTCTGCAACTGTGTGGGAGAGTGAAAAATTCCAATTACTGTTGAAAATATTAACACCTGGGGCAATTACCTACTTTGCAGGTATATGGAATACTACATATTGAATCTCATGTTGTATTTATTAACTGCTTTGAGACATAGCTCATATTTGAGGAAATTGCTATTTCATTTTTGAGTAACAGGTACGGATGTTCTGCCCTTGTGCCTTTAAACTGTTACTGTGCTGTCCTTAAAGATTCATTTCAGCATTGCTAAACCAAATCACCTGAGAAATTGTGATTCAGTCTTCCAAGAATATTTTAGAAATGGTGAGGTAATCATAAATAATAATCCACCTCACACCATATTAATTTATCTTCTGGGTGCAGAGTTAAATAGATTTCAGAGTTTTCTAGCTTTTCTCCACACGTCCACTAAGAAATTATATTTATGTGAAAATTTAGGTCCTTAGGAAATCACAGTTTCCCTGGAACTGTCACTGCACAGGAAACAGTATTGAAGGGATAGTGATGAGCTCAGAAGTGCTGGCAATTAACCACAGCTGCTTAATGGAATCAGATTTCTAAGTGACACAGAAGGACCCAGAGCTGCTGCCACCCTCCTGCCTGTGTGCTTTGCATGACAGATTTGACAGGCTGGTGGCAACAACTGCAGGCAGCCACCTCAAATTAACTTGTACAAAGTGATAAGGGACAGAAACACTCAGGAAGAGAGCAACCACTGCATCTCCAGCCTCTCACTCCTGACCTGCAAGGAGCTCTCCAGAACGGCTTCAAGAGACAATCCAAGTACTAAAATTCCTGACTCCAGGATAGACAATCACATAGATATTGACTGCATATTACATTATGGGTTTTGCTGCCACCAGACATCCCTAGGCAATAATTATTCCTATCTCTCTTACCCTTTCTTCATGCCATAAATAACATCATCAGCTGTCCTGTGGCTGGCATCCTCCCTTTGATCAACAGGAACCAATCACCCCTTCTCTCAAATTGCCTGATTCATTAATATAATGAAGTTTAACACAGAACAATTATTCTCAACCTGTATTTAGCTCTAAGGTTATTGTTTCTATTTCAGATCTGAAGCAGCCTGGTGTGCCTGCAATCACGGGGAGTTTTTCCGAGTGTGCCCGCTGACCTAATAAACGGTGTCCCCTGTCCCTGCCCTTGCCTCACTTCCATCTCGCCCTGTCCTCGCTCTGACGCCTCTGGCTGCACCTCCGGGCTCGTTGCTGCTGGGCTGAGCCTGCCCAGAGAGGCACAGCCTCAGGAGCTGCTATGGGAGGTGCTCTACTGGCCCAGTTCGAGGGGAAGTGCAGGCATCGCGTGCTGGAGCTGCTCTGCCTGCACGGCCCATCCCTCCTTGTCTCCCAGTGCCTGGCAGGGGCTGGTGGTGGGTAAGAGAAGCTGCTGGTGACACTGGGGAGCTGGGAGCAAGGCTGGCTGGATGATCATCTCGTAAGACAGCACTCCTGTGGGGCCGATGGACTTCTGGAGGTCAGGAAAGTTGTCTTTCGTTTTTTCGTGGTGTCTCTGTGGTTTTGAGAATTCAGTGTTTGGAGTCTCTGACCTGCCCAAAGTGAGATACCAGAAAATCTGATTAAATTCAGTGTCTGGATCTCATCTCGGTACATCAGTCCTTTTTTCAGTGTTCTGCTGTACAACCTCTCTCCTACCTTGCTTAGTTCCTGAAATTCCTGGGTTTCCCCCTCCTGATTTTTCTTTCTATTTTCCTTCAAGGTCTCCCTTAAACCTCACGTTTTTTAGTTTCCTTCCCAAAGCAAGCTGTTCTCCCCTCCTGCTTGTCTGAGGTCTGTGCCTCACGATGTATAATTTGCAGGGTATTATCTGATGGGGACTGTAATCTCTCCAGGGCAGGGCTGTGTCCTGCCCTGGACTCACAGTTGCCTGTTTTACTCTATGAGGCTGAATAAGAAGGACAGAAATAGAAGAGTACACAGACACTCCCAAATAAACTGTTTTGTGATCTCTGTTCCAGAAACAAATGCAGGAACAATTGTTATTGGTAGCGTGGCTTATGCTGTACCACTGAGGCTTGGGAAGAAGTCGATCCTTTAGGCAAAGAAACCTCCTTTACAAAACATTTGTGGAATGTATTTATCTAAAAAGACAAGGGCTTATGTTAGAGAACAATGTTCCTCTGCTGATTTCCAGTTAATTGTCAATGGCAACACAGGACTAAAACCTTTCAACCAGTCCTGTTGTAGTAATAACTTTATCCCTTTCCTTCTCTGCAGCATCCCTTCCAAGGCTGATTTCCTTGGCCTCTGCTGCTGCTGTTGGAAGAGTCCCACTTGGCTCTCCCACTGTGGGAGGAGCAGGAAAGGAGGATGGATGAGGGGCAGGATGACCCTGCTCACAGAGGTAAAGGTTGGGGGTGAAACCTCAGCCATGCAGGACAGACTTCTTTAGAAAACTGAAACTTCCACTGAAACTTCCCTCTGCACATGTGCTGGGGGTGATGTGTGGCTAATAATGCATTTTAAAATGGATTTTGGCCTGGGTTCTCCAGTAAGTTTGGCTTTTTGCTACCTACACCAATGGGCTCCTCACACTAAAACATCTCCCTAGTGGAATTAGAGAGTGAGCACTGTGTAGGTGGAGATGAGGATCAGCTGAGCCCAACTTGGCGATGCCTCCCTCCAAAAGCCAGAGTGGTTACAGAGAGAGGATTTTGACTTTGCCTCTGTTCCAGAGAGATCTGGGGCTGTCCTGCCCAACCCTGCTGCCAGGGGCATTGCTGCAGGGTGGCAACTGGCCCGTTCCCTCTCCTGACATTTGCATTTGCTGGAACAAAAGGCTCATTCTGGCTGTGGCCGGGCTCTCGTGCTGCCCGGCTCCCGGTTGCATTTTGGAAAGAGCAGTGCTGGAGTGCCTGGTTTGAGTTCTCCTGTGGGGCACTGTCATCCTGGATATTTTGGTCTTGTGTCGTGTATAATAAGATATCTGTGTTATTTGCAAACAGTTAGTCATCCGCTAGCCAGAATGGGCTTGTTTCCCTTGAGGATGTTTGAAATCACATAACTCTTACAAGGCAGAGGGGAAAACGTCTGAAGATGTTGGGATTAGTCATATAACTGCTGCAGTTATCCTCATCCAGAGCCTTTTCCTTCACTCCCTGTTAGAGCTCCTGAACTTGAGGGCTGTGTCCGACCTCCAGCCTTTCCCAGAACGACATTTATCCAGGCAGGCTGGAAGACAAAGAGGAGCCCAGACTGTACAACCTCTATCCAATTATTTCTTTATTTGTTTTTCCTTGTTTTTTTTTTTTTTTTTTCATAACCACTTGATAAATCATGCCATGGAGAGCTGGGAATGGGAGCTATGACCTGCTCTCCTCCTCCTGCCTTCCGTTCTGACATTCCCTGGCAGAATGAGATGTAACCCCATTTCTGTGTCTTGCAGAGGAGCTCTGAGGTTTCCTTCTTGCCTGAGAGCTCCGGCTGATCCCGGGCTGTGATACCACTGCTCTTGTAAAGCATCTCCTAATCACCCACAGGCTTTTATCCTCAGAAAATCCCCCTGTGGCATCGCTTCCCCGGCACTGGGGTGGGATGGAGCAGAGCCAGCTGTCCCCTGCTGAGGTGAGCCCTGGCCTTTGGCACCACCAAGGTTGGCCCTTTTCTCCTGTGAAATGCACGATCCCTCCCACAGCAGGGGAAGGGGAAGTGTGATTTGCTTTGCATCCATTCAATGTCCTGTGCATGGTCGGGATGTGCTGGGGACAGCTGATCATGGGGTGTTTTCAAGGGAGCTGGTGTTGAGTGGGACTGAACAGCAGCGACAGTCACGGTAGGCAGGGGCACAAATCCTCTGCTGGGGATCACTCGGGCTGTGCCCAGTGAGGATGGGAATGGGTGGCCAACACTCAGTGGCATCCCAGCAGTACAGGGACAAGCCAGCTGAGACAGAAATGAAGGAAAATTGGAAATTGGTCACTGTTACTTGTAACTCTTTGAGGTCCTGTTAGAAACAGACCTCAAAGGGCCACCAAACCCCAATGGATTTGCCCTGGTGGTCCCTCTGTGGCGCTGGCAGCCTGCGGTGAGGGGTCTGTGTGGCACTTGGCTGCTTTAAGCGTTGTTTGCATTCCCAGAGTCAGGTGCTGGGAGGCCACTCGCACAGCAAATGCCTTTGCCGTGCACCTTGTCCTTGCGAACTGGAAGAACCTGACGGGCTGGTGAAATGGGGACCTGCAGCCAGCTCCTGCCAGGATTCACCTGGGCATGGTTCTTTCCTCAGTCCTTCCAGAAATGAAGCAACATTTGCTGGGAGGTGCCTTTCCCCGTGGCAAGTGGCCCACGAGGTTGTGCCGAGGCACCGCTGGGGCGAGGATGCACTGAAAATGTGAGTGACAGTGTCAATATTGCCTTTTGCCAGGGGAGAGGGTGTCTGCAGAGAGCTGCCAGGGCCGGCCGGGGACTGCAGGTGGCAGAGCAAGAGGGGCACACGCTCTCTTCCTCCGGGTTGTTTGGTTTGTTTTTTTTTAAAAAAAGCACTTATTTCAAGTTCTAACACCTTCACGCATTAAAAATGCAGCTTTTCCCTCATCGTGTCGCGGCAGCCACGTTTCTAAAGGTCGGGGAAGGGACTGCAAGGGGGAAAACAAGGAAATGAAGAAACAGGAAAAACCTATGGAAGGGGAAATGCCTCCGCGTCCTCCCTCCCTCCCCTGCCGGGCTCTTCCTTTCGTTTTCTTTCTAAGCCCTTAAAGCGAACACAACAATTCGGAAGGAGGTGTCCTGCGCCCCTTGCGGAAAGCCGGGCACAGGGGACGGGACAAGGTGACACGGCGGGTGCCACGTCAGCTCCTGCCCGGGGCTGCCCGCAAAGGTGGCCACCGAGAGCCACCGAGAGCCACTGAGAACCACTGAGAACCACTGAGAGCCACCGAGAGCCACCGAGAGCCACTGAGAGCCACCGAGAGCCACTGAGAGCCGCCGGGGCTCCGACACCGGCTCAGCGCCGGCAGCTGCGGAGCCACTGAGCATCATCATCATCTCCTCCTCCTCTTCCTCCTCCTCCTCCTCCTCCTCTCCCGCACCAGCTCTCTGCGTGTCCGGGGAGCTGCTGGGCTCCCCCAGGGGAATAAGCAGCACCCACCCAAGCACCCACAAAGCAAACAAAACCCTGCCTTCCCCCGCCGCATTGACTGGGTTTGTTTTGTCAGCAGCAGGATAAGGGAAAGCAGCGTTTTATTTCTGACTCCGGCCATCCCCCGTGTGCGGCTCCAGCAGGAAGGGATAAAATTATCGTGTTTCAAGGCAATTCTGCTCCAGAGTACAAAGTTACTCAGCATTTACAGGTCCAGGGCTTTGGAGATATTTTTATTCTGTGCCTATTTTGCTGTGCCTGAGAGTGACGTGTTGTGGATGCTTCCAGCTAACAGTGCCTGGATGTAAACAATGCTTTACTCCTATTTACAAATCAAAAGAGATTTTTTTTGTTGTTATTTACGTTTGCAGAAACGTATTCATGTTCTGATTTTCTTTATGCAGGAATGAAAGTACCTGAACTCCAGGGCAGGGAGGGTTTGGTGAGCAGGAGGTGTAGGAGCCTGGCTGCACTGTGTTATATAAAGTGGTGGTTTTGAAAGCAGACCTAGAGGAGTTTGAAATGTGTTTATTTAGGCAAGGAACCCATCTGCTCCTACCAGTAATGGATTCCCAGAGCAATTGTGTGTTTGCTCAGCTCGCAGGCCGGCAGGTTTTACATACATTACATGATCGGCACTGATCAATACAGAACGTGGACACGTGTGCTCACACCTGGAACATACAAGCCATGAAGGCAGGGCGTGAATAGTGACCTTGTCAGCACCTGCCACTGTCTGGATTTCAGAGTAAAAATATATATTTTTTTATTTGTTTATTTTTAATGAGCTGATAGATTTCCGGGGCACACAGTGGCAGTGCCCATTTCAGTGCACAACTCCTGCAGGATGCAGCTCCACCACAGAGCAAGGCTGGGAGCCGCCTCCCTCACCTGGCTGGCCAAGGAGGAAAACTCCAAATTCCATGTGAATGCAGCACAGGACAAGGATCACAACAATGGATCAAGGATCTGCCCTTGCTCACAGCACTGCCAAGGACATGGCAATGCATTTCAATTCTGGCTAGGGAAGTAGGGAAAAGAAAGCTTTATCCACAAAGAAAACTACAAAACCCTTGTTCTTTATATGGGAAATATGGAATGGAGGCAAACCCCAAGGCTGTGCCCGGAAACACCTTTCTGAGCCCTTCAGGGTGCCCACAGTCCCTGCTTCTGGTTACCTCTCCATCTCTCAGAGAAACCCTCATCCTTCCAGACCCAGTTCTGGAAGCAGCACCTTTCCCATGGTGCTGGGGAGCACTTGCAGAGCTCCATCTTTGAGGGTCGGGCCAGAGCATTTGCCCCAGAGCCTGATTTAAAGCCCTGTGCTCCCCCCTGGGCTGGTTTGGTTCTCCCTCGAGCAGACTGAGGAGAAAAGAGGAACCCAGGAACTTCAATTGTGTGACCTTGTAATGCCCAGAGGCTCAAACCTGGGACAAAAATCTTGCTGGTCAAGGCAATTGCTGAAATAAAGGGGAAAGAAAAAAAAACCCCAACCAACCAAACCTGTCCTCTGTCCAGACTGCCAACTAAGTAACCTGTAAGTTGCAATAATTCTGCAAAAGGTGCTCTCAGGAGTGTTTTTTACCATGAAAGTGGCCATAAATAATAATAAAGAAATGCATCTGTGTGCACTTTGCAAAGCAAGGAAAAAAATTCTTCCTCTTCAAGCCCGTGGTCTGTGAATAATTTGTGAACAAGAGGAGCAGCTCCATCTATCTTACACGGTGCTTGCTACAAATCATTAGCTCACGTGTAAATCTTCCTGCCAGGGTGGGAGCAGCAAATCCTCCTCCGGTTTTTGCCTGCTGAAAAAACTTTTGTAGACAAACATGAAGAATGGGCTTGATAAGTAACAGGTGAGGAGGTGCAGCTCGAGGCTGAACGAGCTCCTGGAGCCTGCGTGGAGGGGCTGTGACGAGGCAGCTGGTGGAGGGTTTCTGGCTGGCACACTGTGCTGAGCCACAAGGGCTGATAATTTTGTAGGAAAACAAAAGCCAGGCCAAAGAGACCATCTCCAAAACCTGCTTCTCTTCCAGGACCCCTGCAGCGAGCCACGGCCCGGGGGAAAGGCGGCCGAGCATCCCAGCTTGGAGAAAACTCTTTTAGAGCTCTCAGGAGTCCCTAGGTGGCAACACTGCTCCTCCAGACCCTCCTGTGTGGCTGAGAAAGCCCCGAGAGCTCCAGCTTGGGAGGTTCTGCGGCTGAGAGAGACCTTAAACTTTCATTCACAGGAAAAGAGCATTTGTTCAATGCTGGTGTGTGAACCTGTGATTGCTGGAAGGCTCTGCCACCTGAAGGCAGACTAAAAGAATGACCAAAAAACTCTGACAATCTATTTATTTCAAAGAAATAACAGGATTTTAAAGCAAATTTTGTGACGCTGGGAGATGTGATTCCTAAATGCTCTGGGTTCCCACACCTGGTATTTCAGGGGGAAAGCGTCACCAGAGACCCAAGAGATTAAGAGATTTTGGGGTAAGTCCTGCTGATAACACCTGTTAGATTAGTGGAGCTGAGAAAGCCATTAACTTTTTCCTTTTAATCTGTGTTTATTTTCTGCTGGCTCTCTGTGCCCACTGGCTGCTCCGTCACCAAAATCCAAACCTCCCAGTAAAAGCAGCAATTCCATTATGTCCGAGATCAGATACTTTCACCCACCTTTTGATGAGGTGACCTTTGGAGCTGGCTAGCACGGTAAAAACTGAGGATTGCAATTATTATAATCAAATACACAATTTGAATTTCATCCCGGGTTAATTACCTGAGTCGCCCACATCTGTTAGTGACAATAAATTACAGCAGAAAGGGAGAATTTGGTTGCAATGCTACTGCAATACTCACTTTTTGGATGATCTGCAGGTCGAGTATTATCCACGGAGGAGATTAATGAATAATTGTGAATAACTGGACCAATATCTTTAGAAACTGTGCAATTTGCCAACAGGGATAGAGAGAGAGTCTCAAATAAATTACACACTGTGGCTTTTCCCTGCAGCTCTGGAAATGGATTTGATTGCCTTATCGCACTCCCTACCAGATCTTTTTCCCCCCTGATAAACCTAAAATCTCTCCTCCTGTTTTGCTAACAAGACAAGGATTAAATCGGTGAAGCAGGACCCAGCTGCCCAGCTTGGCAGGGTGGTGCCGCTTCCCGCTTAGAGAAATTAATAATTTCATTAATGAACGATACAAATGACGCAGCCAGGTGTGTGTGAAGCGGTTAAATGAGCCCGGGCGGGGCACGAATGGACCTCAGCGGGAGGATGCCGCTCTGATGAAGCGGCTCCGTGAGGGTCCCCAGGCGCGGCTCCGCCGATGTCGCCGCCGATGTCGCCGCCGATGTCGCGACGCCACCAGGCGCCACCTCGCGTCGGGAGCGGGAGTGGCTGGAGCCACCTGTCCCCATTCCCAGACCTGTCATTGCTGGGAGAGAAGGGCTTTTTAAAAAAAATTTGCTGTCCAATATTGCCAGAAGAGGAAGCTGACACCGCGTGGGAAGAGCTGGGGTCACGCTGGGGCCGTGCTGGGAGCAGGGACAGGGTGACACTGCGGGTGCTGGTGCTGCCTGTGGCTCTGTCACTGAATTGTGTGTCGGATGGAGAACCTGGCCCTGCCTGTCTGTGCAGGGAGCGTGGGGAGGCCCTGGCACTGCTGGCCCGGGGAGGGGTGGGTGTTCCATCCCTGGGAACATTCAAGGTCAGGTTGGATGGGGCTTGGAGCAGCCTGGGCTGGTGAAAGGTGTCCCTGCCCGTGGCAGCGGGTGGAGACAGAAGGTCTACAAGGGTCCCTTCCAACCCAAACCCTGTGATGATTGTACAGTTCCAGGATACAGTGAGTGCTGCTGGGGCTGGTGAGACCCCCACAGTCCCCCTGGAATATCCTGGGTGCCCCTTGCTCTCCGTTCAGGGATGGAGGGATCCAAGGCCAGCCTTGGAGGCATTTCCAGAAGGAGCTTTGTGATTTCCAGGGTCTTCGAGATGCAGAACTTGTGGGGATCTTCTGAAGCAACTCAGGGCTCCAGGGCTGGGTTTGGGTCAGTGCCTGCTCTCCCTCCTGCAGCGTGGGCTGGGTTTGGGTCAGTGCCTGCTGTCCCTCCTGCAGCGTGGGCTGCTGTGGGGGCAGATGCAGGTGAGGTCCCTGCTTTAGCAAGACCTGGCATGATGGGGCTGGGCTGTGGCTGAGATTTGTCTGGTGGTCTCAGGAGCCCGTTCCTAACAGCCGGGAGCATTCTCTTAGCAGGGCAGTGACCCATCCAGCCTGAACACAGCCAGTGCTGCTGGGATTTTGGGATGTCCACGGGCTTTTGTGCCTGTTAATGGGAACGCTGCAGCTCGTCAAGCTGCTGGGGCTCTTTGGAGAGGTGTGATGTGCAGGACCTGCTCAGGGGGCTGCCTGCACACCACAGCCAGCCTGGAGCCCCTGATCAGATCCACATGTTGGTCAGCCAGGTCTGGAATGGCAGCAGCTTGCTTGAAGCTGTCATAGGAATGAACAGCCAGGACTCACTTCCCCCCAGGTATATTAATTAATATCACATTTCATGTGCTGTTTTATCATCCTGTAACTTGGTATTACTGCAGCTTCTTGCAGTCAGCTTGTGGTTTTGCAGCTCTAAATGACTTGATCTCAAAAACAATAACCTTCATATCCCACCTCTCTCCCAGACCATCTCCACGGGTTCCCTGGGACACTGCCGATGACACACTGAACCCTGGCCTGTTCATCTCAACCTTTCCTTCTGATGTTTCAACCAGCTGTTGGCCCAGGAGGCTGCCACACCTCTCCCAGACACAGGACAGGTAAATGACTTAAAAGCCTTGGGTGAGGAAGCTGGAGCTCCAAGGCCTTGATCCAAGTCACCTTCCTCAGCAGGACCATCCCTGTCCTTGGGATTGCCTGAAAGAAAGTGTCACAGAGCACCACTTCCTCCTGCTGAAGTACACACACTCTTCCTCCTCTCATCCTATTTACCACTCAGCTCTGAGCTTTAGCCTCTCTTACAGTTTCCACCAGACTTGCTGAGTTTTCATACCTAGCCCTTGGGAACCCTCCTCTAAAATTAGCCCCATGTTTGCCACCTTCCGTGCTCTGGTCCTGCCACAGACTGAAGCAAAGGTTATCTGCTGCAGTTAATGGTTAAGCAATGTTTTATGTAAGTACTTTTACCCTTGGGTGCAAACCGTCTGATCCTGGAGATTTATTACTGTTGTTTTCCTGTTTATTTCAGGCAGTAGAGGAAGCAATGTCCTTTACACGTGTCACAGTCCCCCCTCGGCTCAGGGGTGTGAGGAGCAGAGCAAAGGAGACACAGAAGGCACAAAGCCCTTCATGGGGACTTCTTTTCATGCCAGGTAATGCAGTTCAACTATTATGTTGTAAGACCAGTTTAAGGTGAACAAATGCTCCCCCTCCCTCCTCTGGAGGAATCTTTCCCTCTTTCTCTTGTCTCCACCTTCTCCTTCCCTCCTGCATGTCTGGGACACACGAGAGGGGTGAGGAATTGCCAGGTGGGACAAGCCCAGTGGCCTTTTCCATCCTGTGAGCACCAGTCTGCTGCCCCAGGGGACAGTCCCGGGGTCTGGGGGGGCTTGTCCCCACCCCAAAGTGTCCCTAACTCTGGAACATGGACATTCAGCTCTCATTCCTTTGTCAGAGTTGGTCCTTGGCACACACAGGTCTGTGTCCACCCATGAGCCAGAGGTTTGGAGGAGACCCCCAACACCTTTGGGCTGGGCTACCCCAGGGATGCCTGGCTGGGAAGAAAGGGGGATGTAGGGATGGGCACAGAGAAAAACACCACAGCTGGAGAGGACCCTGACTTGAAACCTGACCCACCTATCAGCCCTTGGAAGACTTTCCATTTGCTTTCTAAACTCTGAGACGTAAAAGTCATATCATTTGCCCAGCCATAAATAGCTGAGAATTAAACAGACTGCGCTGCTTTTTTGGCTGATAGATACGTCCTCTCAGTGCTGCAGCCTTATCTTCAAATCCCACTGCTGTTTGCAATGGAGATCAGGACCTCAAGCTGACTTTTTTTTCCCCCAAGATTTAAAGTGCTGGCAGAACATTCATTCAGTTGTGCAACCTCCATTCAGAGGTTCTCAGGTCCTGGGCATGGGGCTCATTTTTTGCCCTTTGACAGCTGCTGTAAATCAATACAGCAGCTGGAGGTCACTTGTAGTCAATCAGTAACCAATGCTGGCGAGGGGAAAACACTAAATATTTGGTATTAAAACAGGCACTAAACTGGATGTTCTTGCTTGGGCTGACATTTTCACAGCCATGCCTTTAAAATCTGGCTCCATCCAGCCTCAGTGGAGGTACCAGCCTGGTCACGATGTTTTCCTGGTAATTATCCACAGGGAGAATTTCCCAGCACGTGCACATGCACGAATTATGGCCAACTGGGGCACAAGGTGCTTCAGGTAGAGGAAGTGGGTCCTGTGGTGCAAGGTGCTCATTTGGGGCCAGCTGAATTAATCCTCCTTTTTGCAGGAAATCATTAGGTGTTGGCTGGAGCCGTGCATGACCTTCATTACAATCACCTCCCTCAGGAACTGAGACCCATGGCCAGGGGGGAATTCTTGCAGGGGTCCCTCATTTCTTTTAAAGCAAGGGGTAGCCAAGCTCTTAAATACCTTTGCTGTCTGAATCATATTCCAGTGGTGTCATCACTGCTGTTTGCTCCTTGTTCTGGAGCTGGTTGCCCATTAAATCTTCTGCCTGACCTCATCTGGAGCCCCTGCAATGAGAACACGCTCAATTGCCTCTTTCCTTTGAGCTCAGCAGCTCCGGGCGCTGCGGGTGATGCAGGATCTGTCTGTGAGTAATCACCCAGGCAGCTCGGTGTGCGTGCAGCTCGCCGTGCCCTGCCAGCTGTGACACCAGCCCCGTGTGACACCAGCCCCACGTGCACTCCCTGTGCAGCAGCCACGAGCTGTCACTTTGCTGCTGCTGCTGTTTGTCCCCTGTTACCAGAGCGAGACACAGCCACTGTGACTCCTGTTGGGATCCAGGCACCTGATGATGTCCGTCCAGCTGCAGGGTTTGCAGATTCGGGGGTTGCACTTCTCATCCTCACTCCAAACTGGGAGGTGGGCACCTCATGCTGGTTCAGGGCTGTCAAGTGTCCATCAGATCCATCCCTGAGCCCTGGGAGACTCCTGCCTGTCTCAGACCCGGCTCCTGCAGGTCTCAGACCCAGCCAAGGTGGGTCTGTTCCCAGCTGCTCGGTCGGACTCAATGATCTTAGGAGGTATTTTCCAGCCGTAATGGTTCTGTGATTCTGTGCTGGTGTCTGGGAAATGCTGTTCCCCTGCTGTCTGCACATGGAGGAAAGCTTTGACTACAGCCATGTGGCTTTGGAGGTGGCATCAATCCCCCAGCTCTTCCCTGGAGCCTCACACAGGCACTGGTGGCTCCTTCTGAGCCCACAGCCATGCAGGGAAAGGACTCAAGGAGGCTTTTCCCTTTCTCTCTCTCCCCTCATACATTTTATACAAACCTTAAATACTGGCATTTCCTTCTGCTTTCTGACAGCCTGAGAGAGGGACCCCACAGAGCAGGACGGAACCTGAGCTCATGAGCAACACAAAAGGGATTTCCTGAGCACGTGCCCATTAGTCCTGAAAGGTGGAGCAACATCCTCCAGCACTGGCCCCGTGCAGCAGCATCCCCGGGCTGCTGGACTGGTCAGGCTCGAATTTTAGGGTTCTTAAGGGTTTACTAAGGGTAATACTAGCTTTGAGTGGAGAGCTGAATTCTTCAAGGTCAGAAGGTGGAGAGGCTTGGGGTTGGAGTCAGTGCCGTGCCACGGGGAGGTGTGGTGCTCCCAGCACTGCCAGGAATGGTTTTTTTCCCTGGTGAGCAGGTGAGGGATGCCTGTGGCACCGCTCCTTCTGCCTCAGGGTACCTGTGATGGTTCTGTGCAGTGGGGCACAGCCAGGGGCACCCCGAGGGGCTCACAGAACCTGGTCATGTCTGCACGTTTGGGCAGGAGCCACACAAGAGTGGCTGGACTGTGTCAGGGAGCTGGGATGGTCTGGTCGGTGTCCATCTCACCCCACCACATTGGAAACTCACCCAGAATGTCCCCTGTGATCCCCTGGGCAGGAAAACCCTCCCACCCCAGGCCTGGGTGCCCGAAGGGGGCTGCAGACACCTCACACCTCGCACAGCCCTGGCTCTCAGAGCCTCAGAGCACTTGCACACTGCGTGTTTTAAGTGACTGCTGCCTTCCCAGGGGATTCACCAGGAGGGAAAGCCAAGAAAGCACTTTAGAGCCCAGGCTTCAGCACTGCACTGTGCTGGCTGGAGCAGGAATGAATCCTCTGCTTTCTGCTCCCAGCTACGTTTGCATCCCAGCTCTCCTGGAACAACCGGTTCCATGTCTCCCAGGTCACTTCAACACCCCCACACTTGCAAAATCCCTTAGCTTTAGGAAAAAAGCAGCCATACAAACCCTGTCTTAAACCTTCATCCTCCAAAACCCGTGTGTTAGTAGGGCAAGAACGTGCCACTTCCTACAGCTTGCTCCACAAGTGGCAGGTGAGCCAAGGGACAGTGGTGGATGCCACAGCCAGGGGTGATCCGGTGGAGATGCCGGCTGCTCCAGGAAGCAGCAAGGCCAGCATGTCCCATCTGCAGAAAATGGTCTCCACAAGAACATACACAAACATGATGGGCCTTTAATTGGAAATCTTTTTCATATACACTTAGGAAAGGTACAACAAAAAACCCAGTAGGTGTTTTCTTGATCAGCAAGGCCTAGTCCAGACTCCTCTCTCTTCCTCTCTCCCATGCAGCTTCTTCTGAAGTTACCTAAATAACTGGAGATTTAGATCCATTCCTGTTGCACGAAAATCTCAGAAACAACCCAAACCACTGGGAGAGGAGCCCAGTTCTCCATCCTGCAGTGGTCTTTACCCATGGCTTGGCTACTGGTGCAGAGCATGGACTCAGGAAGCAGGGCTGGGCTCACACACAGTGCTGTTACTCTCGCTGTGAGCTTTCCTCCCTGCTACAACCACCGTGCACAGGCTTTGGGGAGTCCAGATGTCCAACATCTGCCTATTTAACCTCCTTCCCCAGCCCTGGCCATGCCCAGCCCCGGCACAGCCCACGTGTGCCCAGTGCCAGCCTCGGCCGCCCCGCAGCGAGCCCATTAGATGGCACCACGGGGCAGCGCTGTCTGCACCTTCCTGCCTTCCTTCCTCCCTTCCTTCTTCTCACCCAGACGTGTCTTGACACTGCTCCAGCCCTGAACTGGCCCTTTGTGCAGGGCAGCAAGCTCTGAGCTCTGCCACAGGCACTTGGCTGAGAGCAGCTCACGGAGCGAGGCGCAGGGACAAGGCTCACTATGCCCCTCTTCCCTGCAATCACAGTCCTCAGCAAGGCAGGGTGTTTCCACGATCAGCCTTTTCTTTATTTGAGGATTTTGTATAGGCAAATGTTACATTTTTTTGACACACAAATGTTAAAATGATTGATCCTATGTGCACTCATCTGCTCCCACTCACAGCCCGTGCTGGCTGTCTCAGGGAATTCATTCATACACCTATACACAGTGGCTTGGTGGAAAGCATTTTCTGAGGTCTGAAAGACTCTAAAAAGGCTCCAAAAGCCTTTAAAGTGTCCACTGTGTCTGCTCGTGTTTGTGCAGTTCAGATTCAGGAGCTTTGTGTCTGCCTAATGCAGTTTGAAGACCATGTATTGCACTTTCCTGGGTTGAATTTTGTTCTGCCTCCTGTTACTTTGCTCTCTCACCCATAAAAGCAGGATTGCTGTTGGAAATAAGCAATAAATTGCTGTGTATGCTCAGGTGTAAAGGCTTTTCAAAAGCTAGACAGCTGGCAGCACACTGCTGTCCTTCTGGCTTGGACTTTTTGTGATAGACAATATATTGATTGAAACTTAAATAGGGAATGAGGGTGTTTGCTGACCTTGTTCTGGTGACAGAAAAGTCATTTCAGGGTGAGACTGTAGCCTTGAGCTTTTACAGGGACCTGTTGTCCTGGGCATAGGATCAAGGGAGTTTCTCCTCCAGTAAGGATTGCAAGATAGGTAGTAGTTGCCACTTAAAAATGAAGTTTTTAGAAGGAAAAAAAAAAGGAAAATTGCAATTAAAAGAAGCAAACTCATAATGCAAAGGTTGGTTAAATGTGCACAATTGTAAATATAGACAATAATTTACAGGCTTTTCTCTTTAAATATTAGTGCTGCTATAAGGAGCCAAGCGTGTGACTTACAACAACAAACCAGACTGAAAATGAGACAGATTAAATTGACATTATATATTTCTTAGCTGTGTACCAACTAGCCAAACAATTGCTATGAATTCCGTCATTTATGACGGAAGCTACATAAAAATGGTATAATTACTGCAGTGAGTCACCTAGTTAAATGGCACTCCTATACGGACAAATTGATTTCAATGCAAGATTAATGGCCTTTTGCTGCTGGTTTATGTGCCTGCCAAAGACCAACAACTATGCTGTTGCTAAGCATCATTAATGGATTAAAATAGGGGTTCTGCATAATTCCTACAGTGTAGTATCTTCAAACAGCGTGTTTAGTTTGGCACTAGCCTAGCACTTGTTAGCCCTACTAACACAGATCGGGGCGGCTCACGCGTGTGAGGGAGGTTAATGCAATCCCAGGAACTCTTTCAAAAGCTCACAGGTTTTCTTGTGGATGACTTCGCGGAGCTTGCGCACACGCCGGACGCTGGAGGTGCCCACAAAGCTGTCTGGCTGTAGGACGGCCATGCCGTTGTGGACATCCCCCATGATGATGAGCTGGCCATCCACTGTGGTCATGTTGGGACATGGGCAGCTCCAGTCCATGTTCAAAAGCGTGATTTCTAGTGGTTCCTTCCCCAGGAATTTTAATCCCATTTTTTCATCCTTGAGAATCTCCTCCACCATCACCAGGGCATGTCCCGAGTCTTGGTCTTCGGTCAGCTCCGTGATGCGGCCCAGGATGACGAAGTCGCTTTTGCAGAAGCTGGTCACCAGCTTCTGGCGGGGCTTGCAGGCCTTGCAGTGCGTGTTCTTCGGGAAGGGGCACATCTCCTCGCAGGCCTCCCGGCTCTCAAAGTTGTTCTCGTTGCCTCCGCACCCGCCGTAGATGAAGGACTGGCACTGCTTTGTCAGGCTGTTGTAGGCCCACCGGGGCTCGTAGGCCTTGCAGTGGCCCTGGAGGGCCGGCAGGTTGCAGATGTTGATGGGGCCGTTCATGCACGTTAGCATGCAGCTCTCGTAGGTCTCGAAGTGGTTGAGGTTGCTGTTGCAGTTCCCATAGATGAAAGTAAAGCAGTTGTTTTTCTTGGCATCGTAGTACCACCTGGTCTGCTCTTCCCCGCAGTCTTCGCTGTCCGGCTGCTTCAGGCACTCGTCGGTTGGGAAATGTGTTTTGTTCTGGGAAGCCTCCTTGGACGTGGGCTCTCCTCGGATGACTGACAGAGGGAAGTCCGCCCGGAGGAGGCCGCCGCTGTTCTGGGCGGTGCAGGTGTAGATGCCCGCGTCCTGCAGCTGCGTGTTGTAGATGACCAGCTGGGCGATGTTGGTGACCACCACGTTCCCTCTGACGTGGTTTGGCTTCATGATGACTTTGTCCTTGCCCTCGACCTGCTTCTCCCATGTGATTTCTGGCTTGGGCCTCCCTGTGACGTCGCAGAGGAAGCTGACGGTCTCTCCCACGTAGACGGACTGATGGACGGGGTTGTTCACCAGCGCGGGCGGCAGGATATCCACGATGGTTGTCTCGGAGTAGGCGGTGGTGGGGCGAGCTGTTGTTTCTGGGGGGATGGGGCTGGTGTTCGGCCAGGTGAGGTGGTACCTGCAGGTGACCACGTTCAGTGTGATGCCTTTGATGCAGGCCTCGGCGTCCATGTAGCACTTGTTGTAGTAGGTGAGGCCGTCGGAGGCGCAGGTGAAGCTCGGCTCCTTCTCACACCTGTCCTTGCACTTGCAGACGGGCTGCCCGTCCCAGATGTCGCACTCGGAGCCCTGCTGGATGCACATGAAGCGGTCGCAGGTCGCCTCTTTGGGCATCCCCACGGGCCCCTTTTTGCCCTTGATGTCCATGTACCGAGCGGCCACGCAGCTCTTGGTTCCACAGACATTGGGGCAGCACTTCTCGAAGGTCTCGCACTCCTGTGGGGAAGGAAAATAACCTGATCATTGCTGGGGACGGAGTAAAGGCCTTCTGGGAGACTCAGCAAGCAGAGAGCCCAGAAACTCAGCTCTGCCACAGATACCCATGGTCTGAAACTCAGCGTCCCCACTGCCAGTGAGTAGAAACATCCCCTCAGCATCTCCCAGGAGGTTCTGAAGTGCTTCAGGAGAAGACTCTCGGGAAGGAAAATGTAATTCTGTTTCTTAACTACAAACCTCATCCTAAGTCTTTACCCCAGAGTCACATGTTGCTTGACTAGGAACCAACCACCCCCCTTCCACGCTCTCCGAAATGCCTGAGGACAAGCCCTGAGAAACAAGAGCGGATGGAAAGTCTTATCATATGGCTGTAGGCAGTAATCCTTCTTATTTGTTACAGAAGTATGTAAAGTATTATTTGAATTCCCTGAGACTAACAGCCTGCTCTTGGAGGTGAAACTGCCAAGGATTTGTAATTGTTCACATTTGTAGAGGAAATAATAGAATATCTCGAAAGTAAGCTAATTCTTGCTCCAAAAATAATTTTTCTATGGTATTTAGAAAAACAAACCCCAAACAGCTCATTATGGCTCCTCTGTCCTATTTTAGTCCTATTTTCAAATGCAGCATCGCTCTTCTAGTGATTTATTACACCCCGCCTCGGCTACAGTCAGCTCTAAATTGTGGTTAATTTTAGCAGAATTTTCATCTTCTGTGCAGAAAAGGTATTTGATACGTGTGATCAGGGCTGCTGGGTGGTTATGGATCCAAGGGTCCAAGAACACTGCTGCCATGTGCCCAACAGGGCACACTTCCACCGTGCGTTAAACCTCTACAAGCCCCCTAAAAGCCATCATCTTTCTCCATAAGTGAGAACAAAATGGTTTTTAAGCTACCAAGCTAAAGAGCTTCCCCTGAGTCCAGTATCCTTTCCTTATTGGGAAAAAGATGACCTAATACCACAACTCTTTCCCCACTTCCAGCTGCACATTACTAGGTTTCAGAAGCAAAGCTGGAAACCAGGATGGGGGAGGTTTTCAGCTGGGGTTAAGGAGTGTGGCTTGGCAGAGTCCTTGGCTGCCTGCAGACCACTCCATCCAAGGTCCCAGCACTCTGTGCTGCCACAAGGCAGAAGGGAATATTTGTAGCCAGTGGCTTCTGGCTTTCAGGTTTTGACCAGTAAATTATTAAAACATCATCGTCTGCTGCTGCTGCTGCTGCTGCTGTTTGGGTTTTGAAAGTGTTTTAGTGTTCATTCCCACACGTGGTGATTGGAACAGAGGCAGCTTTTTTGGGAATGGCAAAAGTAAAAAGAGCACCTTCATTCCTAACACATGGGATCCATCTGAGTAAATGTCTTTGTTTACTTACAGCCAGAATTTTTGTCTGGTTTTTTCCCCTTTATAGCGTTGCAGAAACAACCTGGCTACAGAGCACAAACCCAAACACATTTCTTTCAGCCCAGTAAATGTTCCTGTCAGCCAGGTTTGGGCTGCAGAGGCTTTGTCGTGGGACGTGATGTAAGAGGCAGGACAAGCAGGTATTTTCAGATGCCAGCTTGAGCTGGCAGTGCTGACAGGTTGAAAAATGGATTTTAGGTTTGTAAGCTAAACACATTTTGAGCTGGGAGCATCCCACAGAACATCTGCCTGGTCATTTCAGCCATGCCCTGTTCTGCACCCCAAGCAAGCTTTGTGCTTCAAATGCAGCAAAGGCTGACGATTTACATGTTAAATTAAACGATTGCATACAGGATTTCTCCCAGGAATATAAAACATTGATGGTGGCCACCAACAACAAAGAGCACAATGACACTGTTAAAATACTACAGATCAGCCCCAGGGCATGCTGAGTTCTGGAGTATCAAATTCAGACGTTTCTTTTGACATGAAAACAAGGAAAAGGATCAAAGAGATCAAGCACTGTGCCCACACCAGCAGAAGTGACAGCTGGCATACACCTCCCCTCATAACTGATAACTCATCAACCCTTTCCTATGTTATATAGGTCACGGGTCCATCCCATACATGCGCTGTCTGCGGCGGGTCCAGCTGGGGCAGGAGGCTCCCAGTGAACCCCCCGGCAGCCCCAGCCGCGCCCGTGACGCAGGGACACAGAAATGCAGCATCACTCACCAGGTCAGCGTCGCACTCCCTCTTGCAAGTGCTCTGCGCGTCGACCCACAGGTTGGGGTTCATGTCATTGGGGCAGATCCCGGCGTGCGAGTAGCGGATTGGGGGTAGGGCTCTCCCTTGCAGAGAGACCTCCAGGAGCAAGAGGACACTGCTCTTCCCCAGCAAGATCCACATCCATCGAGTGAACAGCACCAACAGCATCTCAGAACTTCTCCAGGGCAGTGGCAGTGTCCGAGCTGGAAGGAGTTCTTGTTTGCTTGGGGTTGCTTTTTTTTCTTTTTTCTTTTTTTTTTTTTAAGGCTTAAATTTTTGAGGAACCCAGATGCACCTGACCTCGGTGAAAACTTCAGCAAGCTCCTCTGCTGCCTCTGTCGATAGTGCAGTTTGGTCTGGACCTCATTGGATTAAAGGTCCTAGGAAGTCACCCCCTTATTTTAAGAGAAACGCTACTTGTGCGAGCAGTTAGCTCTATTTATACCCTGCCTCTGTTAACAAGTCAGAAAAAGTAAACTTGATTTCTTTGACAGGCACACGCTTCCTATGTCCTGGTGGCAGTCAGACAGATTTGTTGCAAGAAAAAAAAGCTGGAAAGAGTTCAAAAGGCTGGAACTGGCATGGTGGGACCCCTGCATGTTTCTGAATGCAGGGAGGCCTTCTTAACCCCTTTAGACCTAAAGTACTTCCCTATGCTAAGAATGGCATTTACTTCTGAAAGGGGACTTGTCTGAGTAACACGGACCCGCAGTCAGGGGATTTCCCCACGGCAAGGGGCTACACAATCACTTGCTAAAAGGAACAAATAATAGGATTGAAGCAATTAAAGCCAGAATATCATATTTTAACAAAGGAAGCAGGGAAGAAATAACTTATTTAAACTTAGGATCGACAAAGCAGAATGTCTTCATAACTTCTCCCGGGGCTCCTCTGAGTTTTTTTCTTCTCTTTGGTGGGGAGATTTCCATGATGTCAGGTTTAATGCTGCCCTCCAGTCCCACCAGGAAGATGTTAAAAGTGTCCCTGAATTCCTCCACATTTCCTGACAGCCAGATCCCATTGTACAGTGCATTGCTGACCCCTTTAACAGCAACAACAAAAAAAAGTAGAAGTTCAACTCTATGGAAACCTGCATAAAGGAATGTACAGCATTTTTGCATTGGGGGGTGGGAGGGAAAATCAGTCAAGCTGAGTTCCTCATTCCCTGATTATTACAGCGAGGGGCTGATCCTGCTCGTGCTGAACACGTGCCAAAATCCAGAGATGAGTGGCAGAAGCCCGAGCGGGTCAGCACCTTCCAGGATCAGGGCCTCTGGGCTGGGTTCTGGGCTAGCCTGGGTGGACCCTGCGGTGTTGCTGAGAGCCCTGGGAGGATCAGGTAGGTTTGCATCCCCCGTGGGCTGGCCCAGCAGCGCTGTGCCCGGGGAGGAGGGACGGGTGTGCACCCACCCCGTGCCCAGCAGAGCCAGGCAGGGTCAGCCCGTAGGTTTTTCCATTGGGTTTATAAATCCAGGGTTGTTTTTCATGGCTGAGTTTGGACCTAATTCTCCCGTGGGCGATGATGGCTGCCAACCAGCACAACCAGCAGCGAACTGGGCCACCATGGGGCTCCTGCTCCTCCCCTGGGCCGGGCAGCAGAGCACAGTGACCTGCCCGTGTTCCCTGGGATCGCCTCCGGGACAAAGGGAGAGCAACCCGGAGCCGACCTGCCCTGGGCCGTGGCATTTCTGCAGCAACCCAGGCTGATAAAAGGGGCTGTTTCAGCTCTGATTTGTGTGCCTGCATTAACCATATGCACAGTATTTGAATTTCATGGGACGTGCAGAGCGAAGTTGTCCAAATTAGCTATTTATAAGGAGCGAAGTCAACTGCCAGGCAGCAGTTTGCAGTTGATTTATTCACTCTGAAACTTTAGAAACCTGCATGACACTTGTACAAAGTGGGGCTGTGTGCTACATGTTTTATTCAGTACTTGTTTACAAAGACAAACGCAGCACCCTGTGATGCCTAAAAAAGCCAACCAAAAATGACACATTCCCAAGAGGTACTTAAAATTCTTACAGCTCTATTAACAACAAAATCACATGTATTAGTGGTTCTGTTGACTAAACAAAGACACTTTATATTGTAAAACTGACTACAAATAAGCTTTGAAACCAGCTCTTTGTGGGTCTTGAGGAGTGCAGGTATCCTGGGTGCTGGGGAACCTGCCCTGATGGCCTCAACAGCCACTGCACGTCCACGTTCCCTCAGTCCATGGCGCTGCCACAGAGCAGCAATGGATATGATTTTTTCCTGCCAGCTTTGATCTTTTATGGCTGTCTTACCCCCTTAGCTGCTGGGCCAGAGGTGGATCTTGCAGCCTCCATCTCCTCTCCTGGTGCCAGCCAGCCACATCCTTGCCAGCTTTGGCTAATGTGGGTCACTGCAGGTGGAACTCTGCTCCAAATAGGAAAAAACAACACTATCTTATTGTAACCATCCCTAACCCCCTTACCCTATTGTAACCCCCTAACCAAGCAAGGGTCCCTTGCTTGCCCAGAGCTGTGTGGGAGCAGAATGGGGTTCTGAAAAATCGGACATCAGTTTGCATCAGAGCAGCCTTCTGCTTTGCTGTGTCCTCCCCCACCCACAGGGATATCCTCCAGGGACAGGTAAGTCCCACTGCAGCTTTCTGCCTTCAGCCCTGAGGCGTTATGTTCCTGGATCAGCCCCTTGGCCACCTGAGCTCAGGTGGGAGCGAGGAAAACATTGCCATCAATCTCCCTGTGAATGTGGGCGGGCAGCTCCAGGGGCAGGGGAGGCAGTGAGGGCTCCAAACAACCCTTGACAGCTGCCCCATCCCTGCCAGGACATCCCAGAGATGCTGAGGAGCCCATCCAGGAGGGAAAGCACTTCACAGGCTGGCTCAAGGACAGCGGGGACCCTGATTGTCCCCACACGGACAGCCAAGCTCTGACTAATGCACTCCCCATCTCCTGGGTTTCATTGAAAGCTGTTTTCTTGCCTGGTTTAAGTTAATTTAACTCCACTGACCTCTGGATCTGACTGGAGGCTCCAGAACACCACCAGCTAATGCCAGTTGTGAACTGGAGTCTCTGTCAAGGTCCCTGGGCTCAGTTTTTCTGTTTCTCCTGGTATACAAAGCACAGGGCACTTTTTCTTTAATATAAGCAGTAAAGAAATCCCCATTCTCCATTTCTATGGACAAATCCATTATGAAAGCTGATTTTATGGCTTATCTCAGCCAAGTCAGATACTGACGTGATAAAGGTCTTCCCAACAGAGATCAGGCCTTAGAAGCAACCCTACCACTACCCCAAAATCCCCCTTTCTGATCAAGGTGCTGGAATGAGTCTGCTGGATGAGGAACTGGGACAAGCTTCTCTGGACCTCAGATGGACAAACCTGAGCCCTGATGGCACAAAGCAACACCCTGGGTCTGCTCCCAGCAGTGGAGACACCGGTGTGTGCCCAGCCCCAGGCCTGAAAAGCCCTCCTAGGATGCTCAAGGTTCCGGTTAGGGTTGTTAATCTAGAACTGGCTTAACTGTTGTTGGAGTTTTTGTAAATTATAATTTCTTTGCCCTTTTTCCTGCTCTCCTCTTCTGTGCCAAGTGTTGACCCAGTGTGCGGTGAGACACCTTTTAACAGAGGAGGGAAACAGGATTCTCTGGTACACAGAAAAGTATAATTTCATTTGGGTATTTTTCCTTAAGCCACTGTTAAAGGAGCAGCAAACCGTTGATCACATTTACTAGGCCAGCAGCCCTCATCTGGAGTCGCTCAGTGGAGGGAGGATTGATTTGCTGGTTTTACTGTGGAAGGCTCTTGGCAGGAACCATCCCCCTGTGATGTTCAAACTCCAACTCCCATTGATCTCTTCCTCGGCACGGGGGCCCTTCCAGCCCCAGCCTCTCGTGCTCCCTGGGCCCGCCGCCACTGGCAGCCGGGTCTGCCAACACAAACACGAGCCACCCCTCTGCAGACAGGCTGTGACATCGCTGCCGGGGGCTCTGTGCTGCCCGAGACCCCACCCGAGGGCTCCTGGCTGGAGCAGGGGTGCCATGGGTGCCCCCAGCACCCGCTGCAGATCAGGTCCAGGGATGAGGGTTGGACACTGGACCTGTTCTGCCTTTGAGAATTCATAAAGCACAGACTCTGTCTGGTCCTTGAGGCCTCCCTCCTCCTCCTCCTCCTCTCACAGGACAGCTGGTGTCAGCAGGGCCTGGTGCCAGCTCCCTGCACTGCCCACAGCAGCCATCAGCCCCTTCTTCCCAAAGGGATACCCAAACCTGCCCTGCCCACAGGGTCACACAGGCAGCCCCAAGGACAGCTCTTCTTCAGTCCCACCATCATCATTCACCCTCTGTAGGTGGCTCCTTGTCCATGCACAGCTGAAAATGTGATGCCTGAACAGAAAAGTACTCTAAAAAAAACCTGTTTCATTCAGGCAGTGACAATGTTCCAGGCTCTATGTAAAGCTTATTGTACTTAAAGCTGCCAGCCAGACATTGGAGAGGGAACGTCACTGCCAGACCCCTTTTGGGGCACAGCTGCCAACTGCTTGTCTCCAGCAGGAACATCACTTCCATACTCACAGAGAAATATAGATAGTGCCTTGGGACCTCAGCTTTTTCTTGCTTTGGACTGCAAAGAGTCAAACCTTCCCCTCTGAGTGATATCTTGAACCTCAGCAGGACCTGCTCAGGGAATGGCCAGGGATCCCAGCTCGGGTGCCTTCCCACAGCCCTCAGAAGCCCACACATCTGCTGGCTGGAGGGTTGGCTGAGCGGGGAGGATTTCTGGCAGCGTGAGAGGAACCTCTGCACATCAAAGCGCAGGCAAAGGCTGCTGTGCTGGCCACAGGCTCTGGGAGTGCAGGCACACAGGCCAGGCAGATCTGGGCTGAAGGTGTGCAATGGGAACAGCCTGCCTGGGTCCTATTTCAGCTCTCTTCATTATGCATAATTAGCAGCAGAGGCACGTTCCAGTTTTCCCCAAGTTAAGATAGAAATCTCCCTGTAAGCACCCAGAACTAACAAGTGCTGGGTTTGACTTCTGGAATAACACATCTGAGCAGCTCCCAGAGCGCAGGGAAGGCGCAGGGGGCACGTTCGGCACGGTGATTGCTCACCCAAAGGAGCTGCTGTAGATGTGCATGCGCAGCTGCTCGGTGAGCAGGAGTTAATGTGCTTAGACAAAAGGGCTCAGTTTGGGGGGGGAAATCAATAATGTCAGGGAGTTTATTACAGGCTTATGGGCCACCTGCTAGAACTCAGCATTAGGCCTGCGCTGCGTTGTGTTTCGGGGAGAGCTGATGGCACTGCACTCAGACAGGGCTAGCGCCAGAATTATTATTTTATGCCTCAGCAGATGGCTCCTGCTCGGGGGTTTTATCCTTGAGTGCAGACATACGACTAATCATCATCTGCTTTCTCTTTCTCTGCTAACGTAAGCTGGGCAGGAAGCAATTGCCAGTTTGGTGATGGTTCATTATTGTTTGGTTTATTCTGTCTGAAACAGCACAGCAAGAGGCACCAGGGTACACAGGAAGATAATCAGCCTGTTATCAGTGAGATATGGGCAAAAGCTGAGCTCTGAAGCTTGTCTTTCACCAGCCCATGTCTTTCTGTCTCTGTTCCAGAGACAAAGCCTAAGATATCCCATAGATGATAATTCAGAGAGGCCATGTTGGTGTCTTTGGATTGTCAAGATTGCACAGATGAAATGTTGCAAATGGGTTCATCCTGCCTTAGAGCAGGAGGATCTAAATCACTTCCTAAAGTCCCTTCCAGCTCTGTTCTCTGTCACTCTCAGTGCTGAGCGAGACCTGCTCCATCAGTTAAGCTTTGAGTTAGGGAAATGCAAGATCTGGAATGCAACCTGGAATGGCAAGAAACAGAAATCACAGCCACAGTGGCACCAGTGCAGGGCCAGCACGTTCTGAGTTAGGCTCTCTCAGCTGCCTGGTGCACAGGCTGGAGAGCTCCTGTCACCACAAACACAGACACCACGGACACATGGCTGCAGCACACAGCACTGAGCACCTTTTGCTGCAGGTTTTAGGAGTTCATAGTCAGTTTTACAGTGAGCTTGAATAACAGCACTTCAGGAAACTGGCACCAAACCCGTGGTGTGCAAATGGAGATGTTCTCGTGGCACTGCTGTGGCTGTGTGAGCCAGAGCACAAAATCCTCAGGATTATTGAACTGGTATATTTGTTGTTCTTTTTATGACTTTCAGTTGTTTTGCTTAGTTCCAGCTTGGTTTAACTCAAAGCTCAGAATAAAAGTGAGGTGCAGGCCTGGCACAGGCTCAGGCTGAGTACTCAGCACATCTTTCACCAGATGTGCTGTTTCTCCAGGAAGGTAAATTAATTTAGTTCCTTGTGTAGAACTAATGCATATTATTGAACCCATTGCACAGATTCACTTCAGCCTGCAAATGACCCTAATTTAACCTCCCTTATTTACTTTCAGGAATTTAAAGCTGGGAGGAAATCACTTGCTGAGTATCACACAGTAACAGCCACGAAAGGTTGGAGTCCCAAGACCCTGCTTCCAACCCCACAGGCACCATTCCTTTCTCAAAAAGCAGGTTCAATATAGAAAAGGCACATTGCTGTTGTTTGTGATGTGATTCAATTTATATAAACAGTGAGCTTTTAACCTGCTGTACTAATTTAATTTAACCCCAAACCTTAATTCCCTGTGACTCCAGCATGAAGGAACCATCTCACTGTCACTCCAGGCTGATCTTTTTTTAGAAAGATTATGAACCTTTCAGTGGAGGGGACTTTGTGAGGTGAGATTAAACTGCTGCAGATTTGCATGATTTTGTGCTCTATTGTGAGACTTTACCAAACCACTGAATGTGTGGAAGTTTGGAGCCCTCACTGTGGCTGGGAGCCTCTCCAGGAGATGCAGAGCAGCTCCCAGCGACTGGGCTTTCCATCAGGCAATGACTGTTGGCTTCTCCACACAACCTGGAAGTTCCAGAGCTCCTCCGAGGGTTTGGTATCCAAAACTTCACTATAAACAAGTTAATTTTCACAAAATGGAACTATTTCCATTTCTACAAAAACCATGAAATCCTTTCAGCATCAATTCTGTCTTCTTGGAATTTAAATCTAAATTAGGACAAAATTCCTTTTTAACTGAAGAGTTTTTGCCCTGGTTTGGCTCTGCTGGCTGTTAGCAGCCCTGGCTGTCACACAGCACATCCTCTGCCTGTGCCCAGAGCGTGACCTCTGCCAGGGGCAGTCCCTGCCTTCTAAGCTGGGCACATTCAGAGTCTTTCCAAGAGGTGAAGTATTTTGGTTTAGTTTGCCCTGTGTGCCACCAGGTGCAAGGCATCACAGCCTGGCTGGAGCCAGACAATGGCCAATAGGAGTTGGGGCAGCTCTTTGGGCTCCTGATGCCCTGACTGGGAGCGCCCAGAGGAGCTGCAGTGTAGGTCTGGCCTGTGAAGGTGCTCCTGCTCCTCTGCTGGCATTCCCTCAGCAGCACATCTGAGCATAGGCTGGAGCTGCGAGCGATGTCTGCAAACCAGGGATGGCCCACCCCACTGACCTTCTGAGCAGCTCGCCCACTGTGGAGTTACAGAATGTGGGTGACAGAGGAACAGGCTCTGAAAGCCAGAGTGACCTCCTGGCTTTGGTCCGGAAGAAACCCTGGGAGCCATGAAACACATCCTGGGTCACCAGGGCAGTGCTGGGAGAGCACTGTGGGTTTGTGACCTGCTGGAGCTGTCAGAGGTGACAAACACTGTTTGGGACCTTCACAGGCATTGGTTCCCTGTTCCCATCCAAGGGAACAATCCCTTCACAGGCATTGGTTCCCTGTTCCCATCCAAGGGAACAATCCCTTCACAGGCATTGGTTCCCTGTTCCCATCCAAGGGAACAATCCCTTCACAGGCATTGGTTCCCTGTTCCCATCCAAGGTAATATTCTGAAATAGAATTGGGGATTGGGGCACACTGTGGTGTAGTCACTTCCTGTTTGGGTGATGGTAGATAAGGATTTTTCACAATGTAATAAACGTCTTTGCACAGCAGCACCTTGTGAAGTCCGGGACCCCTCATCAATCACCACAGCCCACCCTTCCTGCCCTGGCAATGGGATGTTTGTCTGCATTTAACAGGGTTTATTTCATGGTTGCTCTTTCTGATTTCAGCTAGTTCAACACACATTCTTATTTTTTGCAGAGTCCACAGCGTAGCAGGGTCTGCTGAGTTGCAGCACTTTGTTTCCACGAGAGTTTTGGAGATAATGGGTCCTGCCTGACCCGATGGTGGCCAGCAGAGTGATCGCAGGTAACGTTTAAGAGATTCACATGGTTTAATATTACAATTTTCCTGCTCCTTTAGGGCCAGCGTGTTGGGCTCAGTGCTCTGTCTCACCAGTTGCTGGGATTGTGTTTAATGACAGACACAGCAGACAGTCTTTGAGCTGGGGGGTACAAAGGAGCCAGAGCATCATTAGCGCTGAGTGGTTCACATGCTCAGGAATGGCCTGATTTTCCTCCAGTTGAAGCCGATGTAAATATTCTGCTGACTTCAAAGGGGAGCGGGGTGAGGTTATGGCCAAGTACTCTTGGAAATCCCACCCAGCGCTTGATTTTTCTTGACCTGAACGGCAGTTCAGTCAGCTCTGCTTCCACAAAGGAGCTTTCAGGAGTCCTGGAAAAGCCGCCAGAGTGCTTTTAGCCCCGGGTTCACATGGTAGAAGCATGTGAACTGCGGCAAATCTAGAGGACGACTCAGCCCTCCCAAGTTCTGACTCCACTTCTGCAGATGTCTGGCTGGCATCGCTCTTGGTCTCTCTCCATGGACTGTGGGGGAGTGCAGGGCCATGGGATTCCCATGGAGACACTTCAGCTTGGTGGGGTGAACTCCTGCAGTGGGGCAGCAGAATGTGGGGTGCCCTCACAAGACCTGGCTTTGCTGGGCATCAGCCAGGAGAACAAGCTGGTCAAAATGGCTGAAAATCTTTACATAGTGGCATGAGCCGTGGCTTTGTCTCTTCTCAGCACTGAGAAATGGTCTTGAATTATTTTTCTGCTTTTTTTGTTTTGTTTTGTTTTGTTTTTGGGGGTGTCTGTTTTTTCTTTCCTAATTTTACACATTTTCTTTTGTGTTTCTGTAACACCATACTTTAAAAGCTCTATGAGAGTGGAAAATCAGACTTTTTTATACATTTCCAAATATTTCCGTTAACTGATTTCCTTTTGAAGTCAATCAGATTTGTCAGTTTGGAACTGTTATCTCCACAGGAACCGTTCCTGTCTTTGCCGCTGACTTTGTGAGCCCAGACCACTTACTCTGTGCGCCAGAGCTTCCACCTCCCTCACAAGTGGGTCAAGTGACATCCGTTTGTCTTTGAAATCCCAACTTCTTGCCATTCCCACAGAGCCGTGTGTGAGTGTGAGGTGTGATTTGCTGCCATCGCAAAACTGTTGGGAAAAAAAAAATGAATACAAAAATTGTATCTCCAGCCATTTGTTCAGGTCCCTTAGGCTGCAGTTTAAGCACAGCCCTTTCCGATTCACACACACACACGCTCTCTTTTTCCTCTTTTTTTTTAAAGAACTTTGCCATGGCCAGAAACCTAATACTGTAACTGCATCAGGACATATATTTGTACTTTCTCAGCTCCTTTTTGATTTGCCTGAGGAATCTGGCGTACCCACGGCCATCAAAAGCCAGGTTAGTGCACAGTAGAGGCTTTCATGGCCACTAATCTTGATGACAAAATTATTCGAACAAACACTTCTTGTGTCACTGATATATATTATGTAAAACCTTGTGACTTTGATTATGTGTCTATAATACAGATTAGTCTGTTTGGGTGTTTGGTGCTGACCTCCAATAAGCTCCTAAAGAATTAGCAAGAATTTGCAAGTGACAGGCAGGCAGAGGTGCTGTTCTGCCTAATCCCATTCTCAAAACTCTGGCTATATATGTCTGAACAGTCCCTGCCGCTTTCCTTGAGGCACCAGCCGGGTTCTTCTTTTTCTGCCCCCTCCCAGCCACCTTTGTCCTTCTTTCCACTGCCGTAAGGTGTCACAAACGTTGGAAGATTTCAGTAACCTTATGAACTAGAGCCAGGGAAACAGCGAGGACAAATTTAGACTAGGAGGCAGAGAATGTACCAGCTGGGAGGTGATGCTGTCAATCTCCATGGAGACCTCTCCAGTTACAGCTTTGCTAATTACTCTGATGAATTGTACAGTGCCTGGTTGAAAGCCTGGCCAAGCCAATGGAGAGTTCCAAACTGTCTGGCCGTGCCTTGGGCCCACGAGGGATGCACAGGGCACAGCCCCTCGGGGTAACCAGCTATGATCTGCACCGGGGGCTTTCTCCTCGATGGCCAAAACACAGCCTAAGGAGAACCCAAACACCTTGGTCTGATCTTCTGCAGGAGGACAGCTTCTTCTAAAGACAAGAGCTCTGGAGAAATAAATGTAGATCTTGTCTTAGCAAAACAATTTTTTTCTCAGGCATGCAAATGAACCATCTCTGTCATCTTGTGAGCTTTCCACAGGAGTCAGCTCCTGCAGGAGATGAGCTGGGACAAGATCCACAGAAGCCTTTTGACTCTGAATGCCTAGACAGGACAGGCCTTTATGCAGGATTCAGGCAACTTCTTCTATTTGCCCCTTATCCCCAGGCTGAACGTGTTTCATGGATTAGTAGGGCAAAGGGAGGGACAACAGGCATGGGCAGAGAGGAATGCAGCCAAAAGTCTGGGGAAAAAGCAAAGGCAGTCCCTTGTCTGCACAGTTTTCTGGGTTAGGATGTCTCTGACCTCAGAGGGGACTAGGCTGGCACCTGGGGACGCTGCCACCACCCCAACATAAGCACCAACCATCCTCAGGGGGAGAAGTTTGGATCCATGGCACTGCAGCTCAGGCTTGTCATTCCTTGGAGCCAAACTGGCTTTAGACACTAATCCACTGAACAATTTCCAGTTGTTATCAAAATCTATTGGACTTCTTAACCACGAGTCTCTGAGCTGATATACCACACCCCTCAGCTTCCAGCTCCCTGACTTGTTTGTTCAGAAATTATTTATTTGTTCTACAAATAGAAACAATGTCAAATTAACAACTAGGGGGAAAATTCCACCGTACACCATGGCTGATTTCTAGAGGGATTTAGCTGCCTGAGCAGATCTTTCCCTTGCAGATCACAACTTCCCCAAATATCAATGCCATTTTCCAAACCCTTCCTGTCAAATTTCACTCTGAGCTGCAGGCGTGTGCAGCCATGTGCAGCTGTGTGCATGAGTGTGTGCTCACACCTGCTGAAATGTCCCTCTTTAGACACTCAGCTCCCCTTGAGCCCCTGCAGGATGCTCAGCAGGGCTGAAAACCCAGGAGATAGCTGGCTGCACTGTAATTCAGGGAGGCTCCAGGGCGCTAAGACCTGTCCTGAATCCCACTCCTCTGTACAGCAATTCCTGCTGGGCGATTCAGTGAAAAAGCCGTCATTTATGGTCAAAAGAATGATGATGGGTGAGTTCCCTGCAATTCTGGAATTCACTGGAAGGATGTTTTTATCTCATCAAAACCAGAGGTACTATTCTTGAGCAGAGCCCTACCCACCCTGCCTCAGGTGCTCCTTTTTTCTGGCAGCAGGAAATTTTTGTGTTCCAAGCTTGTTCCCTTTGGATCCTTTGGCAGTGGTAGAGCACAAGGGGGCATCTCCAGAGCATGACTTGGCTGTGCTGCTTTGGAACCCTGCCCTGGGAGGAGATGGATCTGCCCCTGTGCTGCAGATTCCTCCCAAGGACATGGAGTCAATGTTGGGTGACACAGGCTTTGACTTGGTAACACAGAGATTTGAATTTAACCTCATTCACCTACAGACTCTCACAGGGGGCTTCCCTGGGCTCAGCACCAAATCTGGTACAGCATCAACTGCTTCTCCCATGTTGCTTTGACTTCCTCCTTTGAAATTCTCTCATCTGCCTTCAAACTCGCATTGAAAGGCCCCAAGTGAGCAGCAGAGGTTGGTTTAAATCTAAGTGAATACTGGGCTTGACTTTTAATTCCATCTTTATTATCCACCAGTCCTTCCAATTTCCTGAGCCTTAATCCCATAACAGCCTTAAATTTGTCTGTGTGCATTAAGTATCATATTTAAGATTTCTGACTATCCCTAAATCTTATTTCTGACAAGTCCACAAGTGCAGGGTTGGTTTAAATTGCCAGAAGCATTATTTTGGTGGATCGGGTGGGGATTGAGTGTTTCAAATATGATTGTACAGCTGTCAGTATCACTGTGTAACTGGGAATTAAGCCTTTAAAAATATGTTTAATCATAACTTTCAGTGACTGAGAAGTTGGTTTAATGGGGAGGAATGGAGTTACTTGAGAAATGAAACCTGAAATGCAAAGGGAATGAAAAACTTCATAACCCTTTAAAAAAAACAGAGGCAAATAGCAAACATCATGATTTCTCCAAAAAAGGAGAAAAGAACCAATCCAGAGCATCACGCACAATAGGAAGCTTGCATAAAGATAGATATTAACACTTAACCAATACAATCTGGAAAATTTGCTGTGGGGACAGAGTGGCCGAAGCCTCCCTGTGGTTACTCGAGAGCTGTGACAGCGAGGTGCTGCCTCTGCCAGGTGATGCCACGGGCTCAGGGCTGGTGAACAGGGAGCACTGAGCACCTGTAAATCACAAAGAAAACCAAACATCACCGATGTGGGCTCCACACACAGGCTCAGAGCTCAGTGTGCTCCCACCGAAGGCCAAGGGCGTTTAACGTTTGCGAGGCGAAGTGGCTGCTGCAGCCACGGGCACCGGGTGTGACTCCCAGCACCCCAGAGGTGACAGCCAGCTCAGCCAGCACCTGCCCCCAGCACCCAGAGTGACTCCCAGCACCCCAGAGGTGACAGCCAGCTCAGCCAGCACCTGCCCCCAGCACCCAGAGTGACTCCCAGCACCCCAGAGGTGACAGCCAGCTCAGCCAGCACCTGCCCCGAGCACCCAGAGTGACTCCCAGCACCCCAGAGGTGACAGCCAGCTCAGCCAGCACCTGCCCCGAGCACCCAGACCCTGCAGGCCCTGCTGCTCTCGAGGGCTGGGTGTGGGCCCTGCACAGGCACAAACGCGGCTGCCACAGGGACAGGAGCAGGGAAAGGAGCACAGGATCTTGGCTCAGCTGGGAGCTGCTGAGCGTGACCCCGGTGCCAATAGATGGGGAGGGGACACACGGTGCAAGGGGGTCCGAGGCCCCGCGTGGGGCAGAGCAGGGGGCTCATGGCAGCCGTGGGGAGGCTGCAGGCAAGCGGGCTCGCTGCTAATCCTCTTGCACACAGCCTTCCTTGCGGGAGGAGGTCTCATGACTCCAGGGAGAAGTACATTGTGTAACTAAGCAATGGTGAACCCGAGCTCCATTTACCAGGGCTTGGCACAGGCGCGACGGAGTGGGATCCTCATCCCAAGAGAGCGTGAGAGAGAACATCTCAGTGCATCACCCGCCGGCTCCGAGTCCTTAAAAGCCCTGTGTGGCTTTGGGAGAGGAGCTCAAGTAGGGTAGAAAAAAAAGAAGAAAAAATAGCCCATAACCCCCCAGAAAGCAGCTCCCTGCACCGGGCTTCCCTGCGCTTGGGTGGAAGTGTTGCATAATGTCCCTTTGCGCCACACAGAGCTTTGAAATCCGCAGGATCAAAGCTGTACGGAGACACTATGGATGTGCCGAGACTAATTCAAAGGCATTTCACAATTACAGCGAGAAGCACAAAGCCACACTCCGGGCTCCTCTTGCTGTTCCGCTGTGACATCTAGTGGCCAGCGGCACTGGAGAACGAGGAATGCTGCTCCTGGTTTGAGGCCTGTGCCTGCACTCGCCTCCTGAGTAGCTTTTCCCCATCCATCTGAGCGTTCTCTTGTGTGATTTTGGAAAAAACTCTTTTGCCCCTAATCCTATTGGATTTTTACAGATGTAAAAAATTGGGATTTAAAGCTTTCACGATGTGCAAGAGAGCATCCTGCTTCCTAGAACATATCGCCAGGTCTCCACCTGTGTGTGCCTTGACTTTGTTCTACAGCTTTATGGCACAGACGCTGAAAATAGACAAAAGGGATCGTGGGTTAAAGAGTTCATTTAAGAGATCATTTAAGATGCTTTTCTTGAAAAAGCAAGTGAGTTAAAATGAAAATATTTCAGGTCACAGCAGTTGAAGGCTGGACTTCCAGGTCTCCGAGGCTTGAATTTGCAGTTGTCACCAGGCAAATCTTGTTTGCAAACCATTCTCCAAATCCAGTTATTTCTCATAGAGTTTGTTGAATCTTTTAGTAGCAGCTGGGCACAATTTTTGTCCAGCTTGTTGCATGGGATCAAAAGCATGTGATCTGGTGTGAAAAACTTGCCACTGAGTCACTGTGTAACCTTTGCCATAGTAGTTAAAAATGTCACCGCGTGCTTGTCCCTCCTGCCTTCACGAGGGTGGTTTGCAGGGTTGCTTCTCTCTTAGAGAAACATCTGGCCTGTGGGCCTCTGCCTCCCCAGACTGATTAAAAGGAAGATGAGTGTTTGTGCTTTGAAGCTTCATTTATATGGAGAGATATTCAGGAACTGTTTGGATGGCAATGCTGCAGGCATCGTTTTCACCTAATTGCCACAACTGCCAGAGAAGGAACAGCACAGCAAAGCAACAGCAACCCAAGTCCCAAATTAAACGGTAGGTTAAAAATAATGTCGCTAATAAGGAAAGTAAGCAATGAAAGAGAGGCAATGAAATAAAAAAACAGCTTAGTGCAAATTTCTCCTTGGTGGCAGACGCTGATGCCAAAACAGAAAGCCGGGAGTTAAATGAGCTCCCCAACACACACCGCAGTGATTTAATTAAGAGTGTGAGAAACACACTGGAGAGGGAAGGGCTGGGAACTGGCGGTGTCAGGGCAGGAAGTGTCTGGGCAAACTCGTGGTGGGTTTTACTCCCAACCCATGGATTTGAACCCATCCTTGTGGTCCTTTCCTGGCCCAGGGCAGGCTCACAGCTCAAAGGAGGAGCCAGGCTGCTGGTTAAAATCACCCCAAAAAGGGCAAGGCCACTGTGATGGGTGAAGGGTTGGACTTCAAAGACCTAGGAGATCTTTTCCAACCCAAAGGATTCTATGATGTGCCTTTGCCAGGCAGACAGTTTTTACCTGCAGCTTTTCCCCTGTTCCCAGGAGCTGTCTCCCCTCAAGCCCCCAGGCAGGGCTCAGGATGTCAGGGGAAGGTGGGATGAACCCATCAGAGGAAATGCTCCCGTCTTGGACCTTCACCCTGTCCAGCCCCCATCCCAGCGCCCGCGGTGGGCACAGAATCACAGAACCATTGGGGTTGGAAGGGACCTCTGCAGATCACCCATCCAACGCCCTGCCAAGGCAGGGTCACCTGGAGCAGGTGCCACAGGAACGTGTCCAGGTGGGTTTGGGATGTTTCCAGACAGCCTCCCTGGGAAGCTGTTCCAGAGCTCTGTCACCCTTAATGTAAGGGAGTTCTTCCTAGTGTTGAGGTGGAACTTTCTGTGTTTTAGTTTATGGTTATTGCCCCTCGTCCTGTCACTGGGCACCAATGGAAACAGTCTGACAGCATCCTCTGATAGCCCTTGGATATATTTAAATGCATTAATGAGATCCCATCTCAATTCTTCTCCAGACCAAACAGGCCCAGCTCCCGCAGTGTCTGTGCATCAGAGAGATGCTCCAGACTTTTCATCATCTTTGTGGCCTTCGCCAGACCCGCTCCAGCAGCTCCCTGTTTTTCAGGTGCTGAGGAGCCCAGCAGTGGACACAGAACTCAGGACTGGACACAGGACACAGAGCCCACGACCGAACACAGAGCCCAGCACCGGACACAGTTCCCGGTGAGGGCCGCTCCCGGTCAGGCCGCTCCCGGTCAGGCCGCTCCCGGTGAGGGCCGCTCCCGGTGAGGGCCGCTCCCGGTGA
>VYZT01055505.1:0-27380 GCA_013400735.1 Pomatostomus ruficeps | reverse complement strand
CGTGGCGGAGGTGCGGCGGCTGCTGGGCGCGGGGGCGGACATCGACTCCCGCAACGAGATCAACGGCTGGTGAGGGCCGGCGGCAACGCGCGGGGTCCCGGCGCTGCGGGGGACGCGGGGCGGCCGGGGGCGCTGCGGGGCCCGGCTCTTCCCCGCTGCCCTTCCTTCCCTGCGGCGGTGTTCGGGGTGCCTCGGCTCGGGGCTCCCCCCTGCCCATCATCAGGCACGGGCTGGGGGAGCTGCTCCGGGGACGCGGCTCTTGTGTTTCTTAGTTTTGCCATTTACAAAAACGGAAAAGCTAATCTCGGGAGGCTCGGAGATTTACTGCTAAAGAGGATCACGATAAAAGCAGGTCGCCCTCCTTGCACCTGTCACTGCGTGTTTGCTCAAGGTCCTCGTCCAGTCGCTCATGTGGGACAGCAGTGGGAGTCACTCTGCAAGGCAAAGGAGGGCCCTGCCCTGCACAACTTAGAGATTGAGAACTTTCAGAAGTGCCGCGATGAAGGAAACTTTACTCCCAGTTATCACGTTAGGCATAACTCGGGTGAAGAAGGACGGGGCTGGTGAGGAGGAGCCGATGGATCCCAAGCTTTGTGCTTCCCTCCCGCAGGACCTGCCTGCACTGGGCCTGTAAGCGGAACCATGCCCAGGTGGTGTCCTGCCTGCTGGAGGCTGGCGCAGACAAGCAGATACTCACTGCTAAGGGGGAGCTGGCGGCACAGCTAACCTCCAAACCGGACATCCGCAAGATTTTGGGAGGTACCGTGCCCATCTTAAAAGTCATCTAGAATTCTTGGTCCAAACATTAAAGTGTTCTTAGTACTTTTATCTGAGGCAGTAATTGGCAAAACCTTGGCTAGGACCATTGTATCTCATTAGATCACTGTGATTTACAACTGGAATTCATATCTGGACAGATAGATGTGGGGATTTCAGGTAGGAAGGCCTTGTGTTCTGAGCTGTGTCACCGAGAAGTGGAAGAGCTGTGTGCTTTGGGAAGCGTGCTGCTGCACTCCTGTTTGCTGGCATTAAGCTAAAGCTGGCATGCAGGCTGCAAACGGAGGCTTTCACAATTGTACAATTTGCTGTGGTCTGACCATGATCAATATTACAAATCCCCTCAAAACTCTTATCGCTCAGGAAGTTAGGGCTTCTGAGCACCTTGTTGTAGTGTGACTTGCCAGTATGGTTAATTTTTGCCCCATAATTCTGCCATCTTACACTTTCCATGTGCACAGCAAACCCTGCTAGATGCTCCAGACCAAACTGAACACAGCACGTGCCATCAGCATCTAGCTACTGGGCTCCAGATTAAAACTCTTAAGTGCTTTACCTTTGGAAATGTGCTGTCTTCTGCTAATTGCACTTTAATTGCTCTCTACAATGATCTGCTCGTACATCACCAGTGCAGGGTTATCCTTCACAAGCGTGCAGCTAAATCACGACTCAGGTTCCAACAGTCACCCTGGAAGAAATGGCATGTTCTTACACAATATTTTTGTTTTGTTTTGGGCAAGGTGCTCATCTCTTGGGCTTAGTTCGTAGCAAACAACTCACACGTTTTTAACATCTAAACTGCCAAGCACATGTAACGAGCTCTGTTCATAGTTGTCTTATTTTTTATGTCGGTTAAGCTTTCATGTTTCCTGGGGAATAAACACACATGACTTACCATCGCTCCTAATTTTTATTCTGGGAGTGCGGTATCATTGAGCAGATCTTCCTGAACTGCTTTGACATCACTATTTATGTTCTGTAATCCTCACGCAGGCAGGAATGTCACTTACTGCACTGCTTTTATGCAAGAGAAGAGTTTGTTTGAGTGTTGCAGCAAGTAGTCACTTGCCTGAAGAAATACTGAGTTGAATTTGCTGCCTGGGTCATAATAAACTATTTACAGCAGTGCTATTAAAAGCATTTCAAAATGAGATTCAATAAAGGCCTGCTGGTCATCCACTTCATTTGAAAGTGCTGGAATAACACTGCTAGAAATAATGTGTATTTCAAAGGTTATTTCCCTTCCCACTTTGTTTTTAAAAAACAGAATATACTGAAGACATCTATAGGTTTTTCTTTCACTTCACAGCTACTGGCCTCCAAGTGTTACACGATTGTGGAACATTAGTGTCATTCTTTGATGACCTTGGAATGTGATGTAGTTTCAACATACAATAGGAAAAATAACTATATTCAAAATGAGAAAGATCTAGCCAGTAACATGATGGTTTGTTTTCTCTCTCCGTCCCTTACCCCTCATTTTTGAACTTCATCAATAGAAGAAGAAACTGACTGTCAAGGAGTGAAGGATTTAAATTTGCCAATTGTTGCGAACTACTTGGCCAGCCCACCATTCCCTTATGTTTACACCGAGGAAAGCATTCCAGGCAGCTTGGCAGAGTCCCAGAATGAAAGTGCTTCCATCTCTTCTGCTTCCCAGAGTGAAATCAGCCCTTGTCCGTCAGCGACTCAGGCCGAAAGCATCTGCACGCCCACATCATGCAGCAGCGACGAGGCTTTCCCGGCTCCAGACACTGCGGCCGGGCCAGCCCCTGGGCCCGCTGTCCCCACAGCCCCAGCGTGTGCCAGCCCAGGGGTGCCCAATGGCCCTGGGTGTCCCCCAGCTGTGCCCCCCAGCCCAGGGCTCTGCTCCCCGGCAGTGCCCAGCCAGGCCGTGCCTCTGCAGCCTGACACCTCCCCCAGCAGCCTCGCCCCGGCTTTCCAGCCCTTCTTCTTCACCGGAACATTCCCACATAACATGCAAGGTAAAGAGGTGTCTCATCCTGCTGTTACAGTTACTGGATGAACAGTGAAGTTAAGTAATCATCCGACTTCCGACTCAAATAAAATAGAGGCAGAGATGTTAAATTCTGTGGCCAAAAGTGCCCGAACTTTCTCCTGCTCAGTTAAGTCAAGTCTGTTTTACTGTATTTTAACTATGGTAATACTTTGCAAAACAATGGAAAGATGAGTCCATGTGACATGAAAAATTAAATTTTGCACTCTATTTGCATCAAATGCAGCTCTGGTAGTTTGGTAACAACTTGACTTTGTGACTGGATGGATCAGTTTCAACAGTGTTACTAACATGGTTCCCATGTGTATTTTTGCTGGAAGCTTCTGTTAACTGCACAGTATTTCTCAGTGAGATGAACTGTATTTGAAAACCCGAATTCAGAAGCTAAGGGTAAATACTGTAGTGTTAGGTTTGGGTTGGTTGTCTTTTTTGTTGTTAACCTTTTAATCGTTTCTCTGTCAGAACTTGTGCTCAAGGTCAGAGTCCAGAACCTGAGAGACAATGACTTCATTGAGATTGAACTGGACAGACAAGAACTGACCTATCAAGATCTGCTCAGAGTGAGCTGCTGTGAACTGGGCGTCAATCCAGAGCAGGTAGAGAAGATCAGAAAACTCCCCAATACACTTGTAAGAAAGGTGAGAACAGAAACCAGAGATTAACTTGACTTTGCACTTTGCAGACATTAGGGAAGGTATTTTTGTAAAAAGATTGGCAAAATACAACCTCTGTTAAATAAGAACTGACTTAAGCTGGCAGATTCAAAGGGATGCCGGACTTTTCTTAAAACTTCATTGTAACTTGTTTAAAAATATTCTTGTCAAAATAGGCAGAGCATTTCAGCTCCTAAAGCATATGGAACTATTACAGCTTGACTTTTTAAAAAATGTATCAGAAACAGTGCATTAGGGTGCTTTTAATGTAATTGCCAAGTACTACTGCACTGTCTGCTTGCCTAAACAGAACAAACAGTAAGGGGAAAAAACCTCCACAAATTGGCATATGAATAATTTAAAGATACGCTGTTAACAAATGAACTTGCCCTTCTGTTCCAAAAATATTTTTTCTGGAGGTCTGTAAATTAAAGTGGTCACAACTCTTGGTTGAGTGACGCACACAAATGCAGCCAAATAATGAGATTTGAGGAGAAGAAAAAATTTGAGGAGAAAAACAAGCAAACCTGCTACACTTTTAATGAGTATACACTGCTAGGTTTTCTTTTTTCTTTATTTATTGCTATTACTGGACGTGATGTCCCTGGAATTTTAGTTTTTACTTCCTGTAGTTATTTTATAAATACCAACCAGCTATGCTCCGGAGTAATGTGGTGTTCTGTCTGTTCCTGACAAGGACAAGGATGTTGCCAGACTCCAGGACTTCCAAGAGCTGGAGCTGGTGCTTGTGAGAAGTGAGAGCTGTCCTTTCCGGAGCGCTGCGGCGCTGACGGAGCGGCCGTGCTACAACAGCAGAGCATCCAGGCTGACCTACTGACCCTGGCAGCTGCAGCGGGGACACCTGGCAGTGACACGTGCTGCCTGTGCAAGGCAGCGAGTTAAGTGTGCAGAAAACCTTAAGTTATTGTTAGGGTTACTATTTTAACTAATAGTTTATATTTTATATTTAATATCCCCTTTGCTTTTATTTTTTTACTTGATACTGTATTCAGCCAAGGGATACCTCATTTGTCTAGTTAAATCATATGCTTCCAATGTTTTTCAAGGAAGTTTATTGGTTGTATTTGGCAGCAGGGGGCATTAAAGACATAATTATTGATATGAAAATTATGTTAAGTACACCCACTCTGACCAAGACTCATGGAAAGATTCAGGAAATTGTGTGTCTCTGTGTGTATACATGCATTTTAAACTTCCTCATTAAATTAAACGAAAGAGGCACACAATGATAGCTGCTCTCTACAAATGTAAATGTGCAGATCGTTAATCTCTTGCCCCTCACAAACACTCACCACAATGGGTTGTCTAGAGATCCTTAATGCTCAGAAGTGGCAGGAGAAACCCTTTTACTGGGCTGAAAATAAGTGGAGCAAGCATGTCCACATTTAAATGTTTATTTCCCATGTGAGAATATTGTACCTCCACCAAAAAATACAAAAGCCTCTCTTAAACGTTCCTTAATTAAGTCCCAATCAAGCTGAAGTGCCCTTTCAAGAGGAAGCCCTTGTTTCAGGAGATGGGGTGGGGATCCCTAATCTGTGTCCATGGTTTTATTTGCTTTCTGACCGATGTCAGTCTGTGCATTACTCACACCAGGTGTCACTACTGTGAAGACAGGAAAGCTCTTTGTGGCGCTCCCTCATGCCCCAGTTCCAGTACTGGAAGGGCTGAATGCCTCCAGGTGCTTTCAAGTTGGGTTTTTTTCCTCTTTCTTTGTGGGAAATGAAAAAAACCAAACAACTTTGGTTAAGCTACAGACTGTTTAACTTGCATTTAAGCAAGTCAGTAATGAAAAAATCCACCAGTGGGTTAAAGTATTTAAGTCACAGCATTGCTGGAGTATAAACAGCCTGAAGCTTTTCCTGATAACATGGCAGCCTGCAAAGCTACACTTCTGGAGGCTGTTTTCTTTTTTACCAAAAACTATGATGCTGACCTTTGCACCAAAAACCTTAATTGGGTCCTGAGGTGGGAGGAGGGGTGAGGGACTTGCTTTTTCTGCATGAGCTGCTTTTTCTCCCCCCTCCCCCCCCCAAATTGTATGGATTTTCCTTCCCTCTCTGCTTTCTGAAGCTGCACTAGAGCAGTTTCTGCACAGCTGGTGCTGTGTTTGTTGATTTGGACTGCAATGTTGACAGTCAAACTATAAATAGTGCAGCACCATGTGTTGGTAGGAGCAGCACGGCTGCCACCCTCCCTGTGTCCTGCTTTACCTTGAAGACTCCCTCAAACTGCTGCATGCCAAGAGAACACGGGAACCCCTTCTGCCAGCAGAGGAGATGCTTGACTCTGGGCTCAGGATTTCACCAAGCTACCTAGGATTAAAATTCTTGCTTACTGCAGTCAAAATAATTATCATCCTTTCCCCCATGTTCCATACACACCTTATCACCTCAACCCTGCTAACTTCCCATTCTCAATCCTGAATTCCTCCAGATGGGAGCTGAGCTACTTTAATGCCAGATTCAATTCCTGGGAAGCTCAAGACTGTGACACAGTACGAAGTAAAACTTCTTAACTAAGGTTCCTGCTATGTTTTTCTTGTAGGCTAGGAAAGAAGGTTTTATGTTAACAATTGTGTAATTATCTTTCCAGCATAGCTTGAAGGCTAGCTCAGATTATGTGCAATAACTGTCTGAAAAACAGTAGTGGTTAAATGGCTCAAAATTAATATGAGTATCTAATTTCTAGTTCCTTTATTTAGGAAGTCGGTGTAAGGACTGTCTCCACTAATTACTGAACATTTTGCTATAGGGCAGCTGGTTTAAAAAGCTTTATTTGCTCTGGTTTCCCCCAAGAATAACTGTTAATTTATTAAGACTTAAACTTTACTCATAATCTGACTGTAATAACAGTAAGTCTATGCATTCAGAGAAATATTTTTGTATGTTTTATGCAGTTTGATAAACTCTAAGGCACACTAGTTATGTTAACTGGTTTTTGTTGGGCTTCGAACAATAAACTGTTGGAATGACAACTGAGACTAAGTTTACAAAACTTACTGCTCTTCCAAGGACAACTTTTGTTTGCACTACAAACTTGTACTGAACTGACATTGCTACTCTTCACTTATATTAAATTATCAGTTGTTTCAAGTACCTTGATGTCTTCCTTTTTTGGGGTGGGGGATTACAAGCACGTGAGGGGGATCACTCTAGATTAGACAAGACATTTAAAATTTTAATGCAACTTTGAAAAATCATAGGCCAGCACATTTTTAACACCTAATAAAAGACTGTCAGGCTGTCAAAACCAGTATGGAGAAAGCATGTAAGAGGTGCTTACTGAAATCAGCTACTTGCCTTTTGCCCAGCATTCCTAGAAAATCTGGGATGTATTTATCCTGGGCTTAAGCTCTGAAGATGCTTCTCACAAAGATGAATTTCTCTGGAGATGTTCATACAGTCAAATCTGGAGGCAGTTACTAGAAAGGCACCGTGTTCCTAAGCTCTGCAAAACAGAATTTTCCTTCATCTTCAAAGCATTAAAGACTCCCCTATGAGACATGTCAGAATCTGAATCCCGGGCTAATCTACTACAAGGTACCTCATTTTATCATTTTAGTTTTGCAGAGTAAGGGGAAATGCAAATCCCCTAACAAATACATGCAGTGAAAGGTGCAAGACAAACATTTTCACCACTGAAAGAAGTAACACACCCAGGCAGAGGCTGAGTCCTGTCTCTCAAGTTTCAAAAGGAAGAGGTTCATCCAATGTCTGCAGTTAGAACTTAGCTACAATTTCACTTGTGCCCACTTTATTTTTTCCCAAGAACACCACCACACTGACTCTCAATCCCGTGCCCCTGCAGGTGTCTGTTTAGAACAATGAAAGCCAGAAAGGGAGCATGGCTGGCTGCCTGTGCTATCAAAACCCAGCACCACCGAGCCGAGGGAGCAAGGTGCAGATTCCTCCCGAGTGCAATCCCCACACGGGCCGCACAATCAGCACAAGTCACAATGGTGCTCTGTCCCTGTCTGCCTGGCTACACGTACAGCCAAGGCCTGCATACTGATGGGGAAGATAATGCTCCTTTGCAAGAATGTAAATTCACTGCCTTACAGCCACAGCACTGACTAGCACACACTGCAGTTCTTCTCCACCAAGAGCCACTCCTGCTTGCACCAGAGCTTCGCAGGGAAGCGTGAGGCACATCTCCCTGCCCGTGTGGCTGTTCTGACCGGCTGCACAGGGCTGTTCATCAATATCCCAAACCAATACTGCAGTGCAAACATGAGCACTCTGAATGCCAGTCCAGCACTGGCAGCTCTAAACATGCCATCAAAGCTGAACTGTTTTACAAAGACTTAATACCTACATTTTTATTGCAGTATTTCTGTAATTTCTTAACCAACTCCAGCAAAAGCCAGTTTTTGGAGGGATGCTGAACCCAATAGCATCTAACTGCTGAAAAGTAAGCCTGAAATTAAATCCTGATAGCACCAAAAAAACCCAAATCCACAAACAGCACGGAATAACTAAGCATCCAAATTAATGAACTAAGCTTGAAGACATGAGTAATTTATTAGGAAAGAAACTTATTTAATATTAAACGTTCAATGACAGAGACAATCAAATTTGTAACAGAAATTCAAAGATACTTTATTTCCATTTCTTGTATATCAAGAAGCTATGAATAGCTTAGTTGTAAAAATGGGATTCATTTTAGTTTGATTCACACAAATACTAAACATTTATTCTTGTGTTTTAAAGTCCAAGAACGAAAACTTGCAATTAAACACTGAGCAAGCCATGTGTTCAGGTTATGTTGGTTTCTTATCTTAAAAAGTCTTAAAGAAAAAAAAGGATACAGGACTTATATTCTCAGTAGCATAATGTGCTATTATCAACACATCTTTCTGAACTCTGGGAGGAAACACCAGTCCTGAATTAAATTTTATAAAAAAAAAATTCTAACTCAACTTTATATTTTTCTACGCCACTACAGCTTTCTTTCACCTCATTTTAAAGCAGATCTTCAGTTTAAGCTCTCTTCCGCTGTCTTCACAGACTCTTCACGTAGTAGTCCTACAATGCAAAATTTTGGGAGAACAGACGATTAGACAGCATTAGGAGCATTTTGTTCACCATTCCTATACACTGGCCCAGTTGTTAGCTGTCATCTTAACTCTACAAAAACATCACCATTGAACATGACTGGCTTTTGAAGCAATGATGTAGCATTAATGGTTTACAATCAACATTAAATGTTTAAGAGTTCCCAGCATACATAATGCAACTACAGTAACAAATTATGTTGCAAAAGAAGCTCATTTATCAGCTCTCCTCTCCACTGTTAGTTCCTTATTTCAGGAATAGAACTAAAGACCTTCTGTAAGAAAGCTATGTCAAGAGTGGGGAAAAAACTTCAAGTTTTTCTTTTAATACAGTATTGTACTGCCTAATGTTTAGCTGCTTCATTTCCCACCAACAGTTTCCAGCATACATTCCTGCCATCAACACTGTCATCACTTGGTGGCATCTGTCTCTGCATTTACGTCTGCCTAACGAGCCCTGTTACCAGCCATTCCACCGTTCTGTGCTATGGCTGACTGCAAAGTCTCCTACACAGTAGGAAATATTAAGCACATACCTCTTAAAGACTTGAATTGCATTGAAAGTAACAAGGCGAATATTATGTAGTGTTTATTGCATTTTAAACTCTTTAAAGATATCTAATTCTGGGCAGCACTGCATCCCTACACACAGTTGAAAGAAAATTCCATTCTGTTAACATCAGATTTACAGTATTCACACAATACACAAAAAGTCCTTTTCACTAGCTTCAAAATCAAAAACACAACAGTAAGCTTAAAGATTACAGGCAACAGCATTCAAACATGGATGTGGGTAGAGAAAGGAGTACCTGGCATGAGTACCTGCTTAGTTTGACTGAATCCTTGATTTTTAATTTGGCTTTTCATGGGCCGCTCACAACACCAACGCTGTGTGAGGTATGGTAGTCAGCTGCAATAATTCATAAACCCTACACTTCCATCAATCCAATGCTACTGGCTCTCGAGTTACAGAACAAACTGCATTAGAATGCAAGGCAATAAAGCAAAAAAACTAGAAACATCCTTGACAAAGAAATACTAGCAGTTTATATGAAAACAAAGTAGTCCAACATGTGCCTCAAATATTAAGTATTTAAGCAAAAGTTTCTGCTGATGTACCAACACAATATGGACTTAAATACAAAAACAGTTCAACTTTTTTTAAAAAACGATAACAAAATCCCTAAAAATAAAAAAAGGATAATTAATTTTTCTATGGTGACTATATTACAAATATGTCCCAAAGAGGCACACTAATGGGGGCACGAGTCTGCTACAAAATAGCTGAGACAAAACAATGTACCTCAAAATGTTTTGCAGGACTACACTGTCATTTCCTTCAGAAGGTGCTTTAGTTTGTCTTCTTACTTGACTTAGTTCCATCTTCATCTGTGCATACTTACGCTGCACTGTTAAACAGTAACAAAAAGCCCTAATCAAAGTTTGAAATAATGCACTTACCTCTATCTGATCTGAGGTCATATCAGATCAGTTTTAATTGGACTGAGTGTCACCTTCAGATTTAATGTCTTCATTGGTCCCATTGACCTCATTCTTAGTCTCACTCTCCTTCGAGTCTGTATTTGTGTCTTCACTCTGTTTTTCTCGACTACTGGACTTCATACTACTTTTTTTATCATCAGATCCCCTCTTTTCTGCCATGAAAGAAGACATTGACCATGGATTTCAAAGTAAAAACAAACATTGCGCATGTGAGATACATATTGCATACAACATGGGACAATTACATTCTATAGCAATAACAGTAATATTCAAAAAGTTACAGAAATAGGCTTCAGACTACCATGCTGGAATGGAGAGGGGACAAAATAAAGGTAAAAGGGGACAGTACAGGGAGGGGGAAGAGCAGAAAGGTCAGACCTCCTAACAGAGGCAGCTACTCAGCTCTCTGTCAAAATACACAAATTGGGGATAAAGAGGTTAGGCAATGTGTAATTATGGTGCATAGCTTCCTTACTTATCACGGGACTCTCTTGGTCCCCACGTTTTGATTTCTGATTGTGTACGACCTGCTTTGGTTTATAATTCTCATTCATTACGGTTCTTGGAAGAGAATGAGAAAAGAGTGATGGGACAATGCTTGACTGCATGATCAAAGAAATTGATACTTGCCAATTAAAAACTAGCAATCTCAAACGATCAAATATTTGGGGAAACAATATTAAGCACTGGCAGCTTTGAAGGTGGGGATCACGGTGGCAACCAAAACTAAATTTGAAGCTGCACATTTGTCAGCATTGTTAATTCTCAATTTTATAAAAACAGCAGTCATTTATAAACAACTCATTAAACGGGCTTGGGGAGACAGCCTGGAAGGTGTATAAAAAACACTTCTTTTCAAAGGCAAAGAAACAGCAAGATGTGGGGGAAGGAGCCCACAATTTAATCATGAATTGGGAAGCTCAATGAAGCGTTTGCTACACTAAAAACTCAATAATCTTCAAAGAAGGAAGGAAGCCAGAAGTAAAAATATTTCCATGGGAAGAAAAACATTCAGTATTAGAGCTGCATGCCTCATCCATAAATTCAGTATTTGCAAATTTAATAAAAATACCAATTCTTGCTGTATTACTTCACACCATAATATTCAACCCTTGATCAGTAAAAACACTTTGGAGAGAAAAAAAAATCCAAAAACCAACCTCTCAGATGTCATCATACAGAACAACATTCATGCTCTTTTTTCTCATTATTCCCTGCTATCCGGGCAATCAAAATAAATAATATAAATAGATATATCCCCAACACAGGAGCACACAGATCGAACACTCTGAAAAAGCTATTTTAAATAATGTTATCACCTAGACTAGCATAACACACTTTTATATTCCAGAAGACAAAGCAAGAAATTAAGCTTTAAAAGAGCAGCAACATCCCAACTTCTTTGTTTTATAACGCACTACCAAAGGATAGGGTTAAAGCCCTCACAGAGAAATGAGGGCAACTGCCTAGTGACCACCAGTAGTGAGGATTCACCTGCAGCAGCACATCCAGTGCAGGGTGCTTGGAGGAAGCACACGGCAACGTCACCCAGCTCACTGAAGGACTAAGTCAGTTTGGGTCTGTCTGCCCTCGGTTTGGCAACTCCGCAGGTAGATTGCACTCTAACTAACCTTGTTAAAAAGTCTTCTTTTTGTGTCTTAAAGGTATCTCCGGTGCACACGTGGATCCACTGAGGAATAGTAGTCTTGTTTCCCCGCAGAGGACTAGTAGTCAGTCCAATAATCTTATCTTCTGTCCTATGTAGATATGGTAGATCTTAATAGCCCTATGGATGTGCAGTGTGCAGGGTTTTGTTCTGTCTTGTTTGTGTCTTGAATGTGGTCAGGAAGGATAATTTTGTTTAAGGTTCAAAAAACTATTAAACTGTGGTATGAAAGATCAAACTCTTACAAAAATTTTGTATTAAAACAGGTTTACCATAGCAAACCTCCAGTTTGCCAAGCAGAACTGAGAAAGTGTATTCAACGAACAGTCCAATAACTGAACTTTTCAACCCCTACAGTATCTGCAAGAAGTTCCTCCACTGTATTTTTAACCAGTAAGAGTTCTCTCTTTAAAAGCACGTAAAACTAGTTTGCTGTTGCAACCGGGTGTATTGTTTCAGCTGTGATCTATTAGGTATAATCACATATTATTGACTTTGCTCCCTGATTAAACACATACACATTTTTCTGATCGAGTTTGTGTGGGCAACTAAGATGTATTTAGTGAGAATTCTTATCACGACAAAGTGAATTGTTTCACTGTTCAGAAAATGCAAAATCAGTCAAACATAATATCCAGTATTACTGAGGTGTTCTGGCAGTATTTGCTGAGGTTTAATCACTAACATTAAAACATGATCATAATTTATGTACGTATCAGAATCCAGATTAGGGAAGGTAGAGAGCCAAGCCAAAGTGGTCTAGAGGCCCATTCCACTATTAACCCTTCATAAAATGAAGGTACCTGGAGAATAATTTTCCTTTTATTAAAACCCCTATTCATTCCATCTACTCTCAAGTTTGTTTACTTGAACAGGAGCTGCATTCTACTGGTTTGTATTAAGCTAATGCTAACCTGGTGTTCGTGGCTGGTGGCTCCTTCCTTTAGCAAAGGTATCCCTGAGCCTGAAACCTGAGTCACAAATTTTCACACCTACTTTTTTCTTACAACCTTGGTTGCTGTCTTCTGCAGTATCTTAGTGAACAAGAAGCCAGGACTTCTGAATTTTCGAAGTGTGGCACTAATTTAATGTGCAACTGTACACAAGTCTTAGGCAACTGTGCCTTGGGGTTTTTTTTGTGTTAATATTCATGTTTATAAAGCAGTCTGAGATTTCCAGATGAAAGGCACTGCCATGAGCAGTTACAGCCTTTGCTGTTTACTTTTACAACTGCAGACCAGTGGTGGCTATAAAGACAAGTAGATTCTGAAACCAAGATTCCCAGTGTAGTAAGTTATATCACAACTTTTAAGTTACTATTGCACAAAAGCCACACACTTCAAATATATGAATCTCTAAAGCTTTCTTCCTAACTACCTACCTACAGTGCCACATTGCAAATATGAGGATGCAATGGTGCTTACAGCTTCAGCACAGAAATTCAATGTTTGCTTATTAACTACTACTGGGTTTGGTTTCTTCCTTCCCCCCCTTCCTCTTTTGTATTTTTTTTTTCTGTTAAGGATTTTCCCAACGAAGGGAAAAAACATAAACTTCTTCATCATTACAGTCCTGCTCTAAGGCCTATTTGTGTTTTTACAAATGTTAGGATGGCACAGTCAAAAAAAGTAATCGATATTCCCAGGTGGGATTTTCATCGCAGCTCATAGCATCACCTCACTGTTCTCATTTCTGGTGGGAGAAAGTAGCAAGCAGCAAATAAAACAGCCAGCAAGGAAATTAGTCAAGTTAAAACTAAAAATACTTGAGATGCTGAAGAAAGTTCACTAGCTCCTCTATTTATAGGAAGATTAAGGAAAGAACTGGAAAGCTCAAAACCAGACCAAATTTGAATAAATAAGAAAACAGTTATTTATATGCATAGATACACACATTCAGAAGAACAGGGCATTCTTGACCAAGTACCAGAGATCTGTTCATAAAGCAGGCAAAAAAGGCACAGTATCAGGTAGGAATAGTAACAAATGGACAGAGATAGGCTACAACACTGAATCTGAGGTTAAAGCCTGCACATCAGTTCCACTGCCAACGAGCAAGCAGCAAAATCCACTCTCTGACAGGGCAAAGGAAAATGAGAGAAGAATCAATACTAAAGGTGCCCCACAGTGTAAACCAGAATAACTGAAACAGTCCAAGGAAGTGAGGGAAGAGAAATACATGAAGCATTACCAACATTTTGGCAACCAATCCGCTGGATAAATACGGAGAAGGGTCAAGCAGACAGGCCTATGCAACCCAGAAACATGCACAGAGCACCTTTCATTCCAGAGAACCTCAAAAGTACCTTAGAAACACAATTGTTTCATCCATTACTGATGATCAGCCCATGAAGTGGGGTGGCTGTTTCGGAATGGCCATTAGGCAGCTCCCCACCAGAGCCAGAAGTATTAAGTTCCTACAGAAGTTTCAAAAGACTCGTAAAGGGGGAAATTTAGCAGTAACAGTGGATTAGTATCTTCTCACAAAATGTGAATCTGCAGTGTTCTCACTGTAGCTCTTTGTAATCCTACTTAAGGTAAAGCTTCTGAGCTCCAGCCTCTGGTGAAGCAGTGAGTAACCATCAATGCTGTGGTACAGGGCATGTACAGCTAGAGAAGCGTTCCAAGGACTAACAGAGCTTTCTGTTGAGACTCACCTGAATACTGACAAAGCAAAACTCACTTTGTTTAAACAACAAACAAAAAAACCAAACCAAAAAACAAGGGAGGAAAGTGGGGGGAAGAGCAGGAGACTGGGGAGAAGGCATAAATTGTCATTTAGAGCATCACAGAGATTCTGCAATATTTATCTTGGACTGCATTTATAGATCAGGAAAAAAACCTTAAAAGCACTGTTAAAAGGATAATAAAGGAAGCATGATAGTGTTGAGAAGTATTAGATGGTACAGGTGAGAAGCCAGGTACCAATCTCCCACAAAACATGTACCTGCAAAGGGTAATTGCAAATATCCACTAAGGGTAAGAATACAAGACATTCACTCTTAGGAAATTATGATTACAGGCTTATGTTTTTCTGAAGGTAAACAGGTGTTAAAATATATAAAAATCTTTGCACACTCTATTTGCAGACAAAGTGCAACAGGCAAGAGAAAGACACTGGGGTGTGTGTATGCACACACGTGCAGTAACAGTAACTGGAAAGAACAAAATGCTTCAAATTGCTTACAGCAACACACACAGCTTTCAAAACCAGGTCTGATTTGGTGCTAAGAACTTTCAGCCACTCACTCAAAGGCTAACAGCTTTTGAGACTCTAAGAAAAGATTAGTTTCACAACTTGCTAAAAACTCAGTCTTTATACAAACATACCTTTTTCTTTTGACTTCCTATCTTGTTCTCTCTCTCTGCTTTTGCTTCTGTGCTTGTAGGATTTCCGATCCCGACTTTTTGATCGTCTCCTGTCCCTACTGCGAGACCTGTGTTTCCTTTCTGATCTATCATGGCTTCTGCTTCTTCTCCGGTCACGACTCCTTAACATTCAGAGAAAATTTCAAAAACGTAAATCTCAGCTGCTATTTTCTAACTCAGAATATAAAACAGTAGAACAGCAGCACTTTCTAACAGAGTGAACATGTGAAGAAACCAAACCTTAACATACTGTTTATAAATATTTCCCAGTACATAAGACCTGGCTTCAGCTGTCTTCATTTACTGAAACACTTAATTACTCAGCTTAAAAGTATCCACCACCATGAAATAAAGACCAACTGAAGGAAGAAACAAGACCCTATTCTTTGGGAGCATTCTTTGTCTGCTGAAAGCTCCCTCTCAAAGCCACTTCCACCACAATGGTGTCATCTTCCAAAAACGGAGAGAAGACATTGAACACTCAGCAAAAACTTGCTTATCCTTAGAACCAATAAAGTGCATCTTCGCTTAAGAAGTAAGACCTAAGTGAAGCTGACAAACCAGTGATGTGACTCCGGCTGACAGATCAAGTCCCCACAAGATGTCTACCTTTTGGAAAGTTAACAAAAAATCCTTAAGAGACACACAGACAGCACACACGTACCTGCTCCGCCTTCTTTCTCTGCTTCTTGACCTTTTGTGGTCTCGTGAGCGGCTGCACCTCCTGTCAGATGTCCTGCTCGAATGCCGGCTCCGTGAGCGGCTCCTCTTACGTCTCTCTCTGTCACGAGCCCTCTCTTTTTCCTTTTCTTCCTCTTCACGCCGTCTCTTCCTTTCCCGCTCTTCTCTTTCCCGCTCCCTCTCTTTCTCTCTCTCTTCCCGTTCTAGCTTCTCTTTTTTCAACCTTTCATCACGGTCAGGCTCTTCTGTTCTTTTTCGTAACTTTTCCTTAAAAAACAAGTTCACAGGAAGAAATGAAGATGACTCAAGATAAATCATTAAATATACTTAAGCTTATAGATTCTGAGGATGTAAAAGCCTAAGGTTTTAAAATATTTCAGTGTTATTCTCCAAACAAAGGACACCACTTCCTAAAATCCCTGAAATGAAAATCCTTTGTCTTGCAGAACTTTTCTTTGCTCGTCACTCTCACAAAAACAGAGGCCACACTACAGTTCTTTACGAAGGCCATAAAAATTGCCACCTGAATCAACATCTTTGCTTATATCTAATGTCACAACAAAGCACGTCAGTGAAAGCACAGGGCAGGATTCCATTCCTTGGAGTGTTTCACACTCGAGAAAATCCACTGGACAGCCTTTTATGTACATTAGGAAGCCTCCAAGCAGTTCTAATTTCAGTAACTGATGGAAATACTTACTTTTAAATCTTCTACAGTAGCTTTTATTTTGGCATAACCCATGTGTTGCTTTCCCATCAAGTGGTCATCTACCCTGGACTGTGCATCTCCTACAATTAAAAAGGCTCCACAAACTTCACAAACTTCCATTTGTTTTTCTTGGGCTGCAAAGCTCTCAATTGTCTGAAAAAAGAAAAATATCTGATAAGGCAAAAGTTTTAGCCAGAAGCCAGTGAAGAGGTTTAGAACTCCATGTTCCTGTTGTCAAATCCCAGGCTCTACTGAAAGCTGAAATCACATCTGCCTGCTTTATCTTTGGAGCGCTGCACCCCACACAGTGAACAGGGAGAAAAGAGGCCACCAATGCCCATTCCCACAAGGGAGGAGTCCATGAGAAACCACAGAACCCTTCCTCACTACATTAACATGTACACAGTCACAGCTGCAGCTTCCCTGCAGTATCAGACAAATTAAAAGTTTTAAGTTTTTTCTTTTAAAGCTTTGTTTTTCAGTTTTAAGATTTCTTTGGCATCAACTGAAATGTGAGGAGCTGCAGAACTACCACAGAAGATACCTCAAGGAATCAAAAGGCTAGAATACCCCACGAAGAAAACCAAAAAGAACTGCTGGCTTCTATTTAAAAGGATGGTGGTCAAATTAAACCACTGTTTCAACAGACATATGAGAAATACACTGAAATTTCAACATAAACCCAGGGGATTAGTGCTGTGCAATGTCCATGAATCACACAGTATGGACATAAACACACTGCCTGCAACATTTAAGAGCTCTTAAAAAATAAAACAAGAACCTCAATTTGAGCATTTCATTAAACACCAAAATAAAATCTTTAAACTTAAGCTCCTTTTTAATGACAGGAACTTGCTACTTAACACACTCCCTCTGGCTTCTGCAGCTCTCAGACAGACGCCTATCTCTAGTCACAGCCCTGACTCAAGGGCTTTCTGTAACAGTCACAGAATAGTTCCGTTAAATTACATTGCAGAGGCTACAGGGCAAAGTTTAACTGAGACCTGAACTGGAGGAAGGTGCAAGTTTTCCTCTAGGATTGCTGGGTGAGTAATTTCATAATTTGTGTGCAGGAAGCCCACTCTCAAGGCAGAATGCTTTATTAACACACTGGATTAACACAGCCAGATGTCCTGTTACTATGTAATAAATTCTGCCCAGACCTTGCATGCCTTCAGTGGAAGGACAAGGTTATTCAGAAGGAACTGTGCACCAAATTTTGGTATGTCTCACAGAACTACAAACATGTTACTTACTGAAGTTGTAGACCTCAGCAGTTCTCTCTCTTCTTTCAACTGTTCAACGAGTTTCATCATTCCTTGTGCTTCTTCCACCTTTCCTTCTGAACCTAGTTCTTCAATCTAAAAGGCAATAAAAAAATTAAAGCTTAATTTCTGATCAAGTAACCAAAGCAAGAGATGTCTCCTATGGGGGTTAAGAAACCCTCACCTGTTGAAGCAGTACATCGATTTTGTCAGTTAACACCTGAATCTTCTCTTCGTTTTTACCGGTAGGTCCCGCTCCCTGCAAACAGTACAAGAGTGAGTTGGGATTTTTTTTCTTTGCTTGCTGGGTTTTTTTTTCTTCTTTTGTTAAAATAGCTTAAACACCCAAACGTGTATCTTCTCATATTCCACGGACACTTTAGGAATAACCTCTCACTGCCTCCTCTCCCAGGAGAAGCTTCTAATAATAGTCTAATCTAACATAAAACACTCCTCGACACAGTTTACTGCACCCTTTTTGAGTCTAGTCATACTAATTCCTCCCAAATCAACAAAAATGTTCAAGGTCCTGGCCCATAAAAGGCAAGAAAACTGAATTCAAAGTCCTAACTTTAAACTCTGACACTCCCATGCAGCTATTACATATCTTTGCAGACATTCAAGTATGACTTAGAAGTTCTGTGGGCTTTGAAATTCAACTTCTGAGCGTAAAAGGCAAAAAGAATCTCACTTCAATGATGTGTTTGTTAGCAGTGCCGTCTCTGCAGGCTGCCAGAACAGACTTATTGCCTCCCTCCCACCTTTGCTCTGCTCCACAAGTGCTATCTCCCAACTGGATACTGTCCACAGCTCCTTCTGAAGCAACTGGAGTTTGCACTGAACAGGGAGGCACGGCAGCAGAAAGGAGCAAGGCTGTCCTGGCAGTCACAGAACTGACAGAGCACAGTCACTGCCCCAAATCCATCAGGGGACAAGACACGGCTTGCTAGTGCAGGGAGGAAGAAATGTGCATCTAGTGGAGAGAAGGTAAACTGAGGCTGTCAGGGTAAAGACAGCACTTGACAGGTAGAGAACAGATCCTCGTTCTGAGGAAACAGGAGATGGGGAGAACAGAGAGGGCTCTTGCTGACTGTGGAGCCACGTGGCTCGTCCTTTAGGGCCACATGCAATCTGCTGGCTAACAGATGAAAAAACTTATTTATCAGGAATTTTCTGGATAACAGTAAGTTTTACCTGAACAGATAAGGTCAAGAGACCCTGAAGATGCCATCTACAGGAAAAGCTGCCTCACTGACTCTTGCAGACTCACCCCAGAAGACTGTTGGTTCTGTGACAGTGCCAAACGAGCATGGCCCCTCCGGATCCTGCGCTCCACCTCTGCGAGCAAGCTCTGCAGGTAGCGCAGGAAGTCTCTCTCATAGCCCACCTTCATAAACCGAGAGCTCTTCTCGTACCTGAGGAAAGAGTTTAAAAATCAAACATCACATCAATCCACGAAAGATGAAAACTAACAAGACACACAGTATTATAAATTCTTGCTCACGGTAAGAGAATATTACATATAATATTACATACAAGTGTACATAAAACAGTAATTAATTTGTAATGTTTGGGTGGCTATTAACAAATTTCAAAGATAACAGAAACGATTTGCTTTAACATATCAAACAACAAACTTACTGTTTGCGTAGATTTTCATCGTGAATTTTTTCACAAGGACCTAAGAAGACAACACAAAAAGATTGAGTTTGCACTCCTAAATGTTGTATTCATATTCCACCTGCATTTGTTTGTGCACCACGACAGAACAGCGCTATAAACATCTCACAAGGACTTTTAGGCTTCTGCCTTTCTGCTTCCCTTGCTTGGAGGTTGAAAGACACATTAAAGAAAAAGAACACCAATATTGTTTAGTAATTATAAAACAAAGAGACTCTGCATACAAAGTCTTCATAAAAATAGAATTTCCAGATCAAATTTTACATCAGTAAACACAAACAAGCAATGTAATATCTTAAACACCTGGGGCTTTAAAAAAAATAAGAACAAAAAAAGAAGAATTACATCTGAAAGGGAACTTCATCCGGCACTTTCTGATTTCCAGTGTTCTTTACAACACACTGGCTATTTAAAACATTGATCTTCGGAGTAAAATTAGGAGGTATGTGCCCTGAGCTCATGAAGGTGGCTGTGTCAAAACTCCACAACTTCCCCAGACTCTCAAACTGTTCAACAGACTTAGAAATTAGCACTGAGACAAAAAGTCTGGTTTTGCTAAGTCACCATCTCCAAACTACATGCTGTCCACATACTTGAAATCCACCAGTAATTTAGAATTGGTCTTCAGAAATAACTATTACAGAAGTGAGTCTCTAAAGGAAAGCAGCTCAGTAATGTACACTCCCACCAGAATAGGTTAAAACCCAGCCCAGGCAGAGCAACCCAAACTACAAACGGACATTTGAGAAGGAGGAAAGCACCCCACACCCAGAAATTGAGTTTACACAGTAAGAAAAAAATTCTAAAAACTTTTTTCACTTAGACAAAGTAGGATCTGGAACAAATATTACTCTTAGCACACTGTATCACTGGCAACCCTTGAACTGAAAAACGAAAAAAAATTCAGTGTGTTCTGACAGAGCAATTAACAACAAAAACACAGTTTCCAAACAAAAGCTCAACTGTAATTACTTTTACGTGAATAAAAATGTCATGACTTATAAACTTACCTAAATCAGAACGGGTATTTGTAAATAATTCAGCTGGACAAAAGCCACATAGGTAGTATTTGCAAACCTGACGGAGAAGAAAGAAACAGGCATCATTTTTTGCTTCTTGAACTGGAATTTTGAAATAATCACTTCTCTTTCTAAAATACAGTGGTAAGGTTTCCTTTCAACTGAAAAATTTCTAAAAATTTTACACACCCTCTATCTTTGTATTGCTTGGCAGCAGTAAGTGCTACTAGGTGCATCTTGATGACAAAACAGCAAAAACCTTACTCTTCCTTGCAATAGTAATATTTCTTAATTTTACCACTAAATATATAAGGTTAGAGAAAAGTGTCATCCATTTATAAACATCTAATATTTAAGGATCATATTAATTAGGATTAATTAAGGATTAATAATAAAGGAATGAAATCAGATTGGACTATTCAGTAAGTTTCAGTGAAATCTTTTAACTGTGAAAAGCCACAGGAGGTGAAAACAAGCCCCATGGAAGCACGGAACAAGTTCCTCTGCTCGTCTGGGACAACTTTGTGTTCGGCCTTCACTTCCTCAGAGCTACTGGCCTGGAGAGCAGGAGCCACCTGCACTCAAACCTCAGGTACTGCCCCAAGGGCTTGGATGGCAATTAAATACTGAGAATTATCCAAAAGCGTTCCCACTCCAATGCTTTTACAATCCCCGGCTTTAAGAATGACAGACAACAAGACATTACACAGCTCTTCAGGCAGAGAAGACCTTCGTTTTAACCTGGTTTCCTGCCAACTAAAAAGGGTTTGGTTTGTTTCTGCACAGTCTGGTTTTGCACTGTCAAGTCAGGTTCTTTTTCTGATAACAGATAAAGACCACCAGAAAGTTCAAAAAAACCACAAACCTGTTACTCTAGTCAGTAAATACTTAACATATGAAGGGATAAAAACTACCTCTGTTAAAAAGATCGTTCACCCTCACCATAAGCATGAGCTTAGCTGGTCAGGTTGATCAGTTCCTGAAGTTTGTAACACAGAAATATCTCCTGTCTATCCATCAGAGCAGTCAAAAGGGTAGAATCGGAAATACTTTCACCCCTAACTTCATAAACAATCTTAAATAATTAACTTTTCACTCGACTCTTCCCACAGATGTGACTGCCATTAATTAACGTGTAAACCCAAAACTAGCCAGGACATTCTTCCAGCTCCTCCTTTATGTTACACCAATTTCTAATTTTTGGCAAATTTAGTAGCTGTGACTGCATTACAGCCTAGTTCTAATCCTCCCACATACCCTGTGGACAAAGACTTGCAGTATCTGATCTCCCAAGATACAGCCTGAAGTATTTTAAGAAAGGGGGGTGAGGAGAGAGACCCCAAACACTGAAACCACCTCACTGGAAAGCCTGTGACACCCGTTGATCAAATTAGATCGGCCTGATTTATTTTTCCAAGCCAACTGCCAGACTGCAAATCAGGCTACGGAAGTTAAAACTCTACTGACCGCTTTACAGATTACTCAGAAAAACAATTAGGCTTTCTATTAACAAGCCATGGTCAAGAAACACAAACAAATCTCTTATTATGTAATTTGAATACTTCTCCCATGATCCAGGTTTGGACACTAGCACCTATTGAAGCAATTGACCAAGAATAGTTAAGAAAACATGTGAAATGACGTTGTTTTGTTGGGGTTTTTTTTCTTCCCAGAAGCAAGGAGAAAGTTACTGGACAAAATCTGGTTTCAGAACCTGCTCTTCTCTGAAAGCAGCAATATCCCTTGTTCTACAAGAAAGCTGCTTCAAAGGAGCAGTTTCTGGGATGAACTCCTGTACTAGTCCATAGAAATGTAATTTCTCTATACATTCTCTTCTTCTATTTTCTCATACTCATATCCAGGTATAAGGATTACTGAAGAGGCACTTTCCAAAAAATTTCAGAGGTAGATTAGACAATTTCCTAAGACACGGACAGCACAACAGTAACAGTCTGACCATACCCTACTGTTAAAAGGGTTGTAGAATATCTTCTATCAACGAAAAAATTAAGCAAACTGGCCTGTAACAGTTTAGAAACTAGTACTAACAAAAGAAGCAAAGGAAAAGTAATTACGAGTATGATGAACAAAACAAAAAACCCCACCCTCAATGAAAACCAGAAAGAATTACAATTATTATGAAACAGCACTACTGGGAAAAGTCTCTTTTTATGAACTGATGGTTACAGCCAAAAGGTGCAGTAACCAATACTAAACTATGAGGTTTAAACACACCACACACTGTATTAATTATTCATACATTAAAACCCCTGAACAAACACAAGTTGTATCAAACAAACAAAAAACCTCAAACCCCAAATAATGACAAAACCCGCACATCCCAAAAGCTGCCCTAATTTTCTCCCACCAGTTCTAGATGCTGCCACTCTAGCCCTAGGATGGCACCCAGTGAATCACCTGACACTCTGCCCTAGGAAGCAGCCTGCAGAGAAATACTCACTTCAGAGTGGTTCAGGCCACTGTGACTGAAGCAGTTTCCTTCCCCTCTTGTACTTACTTCATTATGCTCTTCAACCGAGTTTGCTTCAACACGAAAACACAACTTGCTGGAATCCTGCAGAGTCTCGCAGGTATCATTCCAGCTCACTTCACTGAGTGCAACATCTGCCTTCCCAGACTGAACAGCAACTGCACTTCCAGCCAATCCTAAGTAATCAATGGTGAGCGGGAACAGAAAGGGCCAAGGACTGGCTGAAGCACTACGGAGCCATTCAAGGACTGGAACAGAGGCGACTGTTGAGCTCCAGCTGGCATCCCTCCCTCAGCCAGGGTTTATCAGGCTGCTGCACTGATCACAAGTAATAGGGAAGCACATTCCACACGTGCAGGAACAGACCTGCAGGCAGCTTGGTAGGGATAACTCCCTGCACAGGTCACGAGCATTTATTCCTTTCTGCAGAATTATTCTGACAACTGCTACCGAGAAGGTCGAAGAGAGAAGTGTCACTGTCAAACTGTTGCTGCAGGGTAAGCCACAGCTTGGGTCTCACAGCCCCTGAGGTCTAACATTTTGATAAAACACTACAATGAACAGAGATGCTTGGAACTTTCCACTTCTTCATCACAAATTCACTAATCCTTGAAATCTCGTGGAGGTGGGAAAGTAGTATCCCGTACATCCAAGTCCACTAAGTTAACAGCAAGAATTGCAAGCTCAGCTGGAGTTTGGGAAGCAGTTCAAAGCTTTCCCATATAATGAAGCTATTGACAGCTCTATGTTGTTAATTCTTCTATATTAACATGTTTCTCTTCTGCAAGAAATTTATTTACTGATGGAGAAGTATCTCTCTCACAGCAGTAAACAAATACATAAGTGAATTCCTTTAGGCAGACAATTCCTAGTAAACAGGCTGAGAATAAAATCCAGCAGATTGTGGTTTACACATCAAAAACTAGTAAATTCCCCCTCATAGTTGAGTTCTTTGAATCCATTAAAGCTCACATGCAGCAGACATTTCATGAGCCATGCCCGCCCACCCAAACCCAAACAAACATCAGCCCTTCTCCCAAACCCACTCTTAAAGATAAATGTTATTTGGTTTTGGAAGAGTATTAGTAATGGAAGGTTAAGTCCTCTCCCTCCATTCCCTGGAGGATTAAATCCTTACAGTCTACCTAGATGCAAAGCAATTTAGGTCGCTGGCATTAAAAAAATAAAAGTGTAACACATCATAAATAGCTAAACCCATCACATCATACTCTGAATACAAACCTACATTTTGAGAAACTGCATTACCAGAGATGATAGCTCGCAGTCATTTCTCTCGAACAGCTCTTCACCCCTCTCCACTTTCTGAAAGCCCTGAATTTGCCTTGAAGAAGCATCACAATTTCAAACCTTAAAGGAGCATGGGCAGCCCATGCTTGGCTGTCTTGTGCTATAGAACAGCCTCAGAACCCTTATGCAATGGCTGCTTCTGTCAGAACTTGCTTTGTGCAGGTGGCATACCAAAGCAGGAAGGTGTCAATCAATACAGAAATATACTTTGTCTACAGATATGACAGTGAGCAGAAAGACTAAAATATATGATCCTAGTAATTCCCTCCAGCACACAAAACAAAGCCTTTATGCCAAAAGCAGGACTGATCACCTAAGGACATGCCATCATGCTGAAATATACCACAAGTGGCACTCCAATTTTTAAAGATTAAATGCTTTAATCATGTCAAAGTTTTAAAGTAAGAACTTAAGCTCTACAAAAGCTTTTATAATGCATGATCAACATGTTTCATTGGCCCTGCAAATAAATCACACACTGAGCTATCACACCCTCTGCTTCCACACCTTCCACTCCCATCTTGTATTTCCCTGTACCTTCCAGTTTCTGACAGCCACACGGATGCAATCTCTAAATGAGAAGCAAAATACAGATGAGCTTCCTGTGATAATCTTCTATGTCCAAAACTGATGAAATGTGACACAAAATCCTACACTTTAGGATCCATACAGCATGCTGGCACTGAGCATGCTGCACGCTGACCCAGGTCTAATCTCTGAAGAACTTACATGAGCACATGTATTTCACCTGAAAAGGACAGCAGTCAGGCAGAGGAATTAATGTTACTATCTGAACCTTATTTACATTTCCCGTCTTTTAAAACATGTCAGCATTGCAAATTTAATCTTTAGGTGATGAAAAAAGTCACACTGAAACACGCGTTTAACAGCAGTAATTGTTGGGTTTTATGAACTCATCAGTTGACTACAGGAGCCTAGGAAAACATTCCTTGCAGAAAGGTTGTATTGAGTCATAAATACGAGCAGAAGCACAGCAAGAAGGAGCAGTTCCTGCAGGACTGAAGGCTCAATCCTGTAACTTTCCCACTGCTCTCAGACACAGGACTGCTCTCACATTCTGAACTGTCACAGGACTGGGAAGGAGAGACAAGGCTCTGTTTCCAAAACAACAAAACTGAACAGCTTACAGAGTCCTTTGATTATAGTCAAACTTTTCAGCCTAAATTGTGTGTGAAAAAAAATTGAAAATATTCTGTGATTTGCTCGTTTGAAGATGAAGAAAATAATATGAACTTATTAAAAGCAAACAATGGGGGGAAAAAAACAACCAAGAAAAAAGTCTTTCTCACCTTAATGAATAAATCAAATCAATCCACATATCTGTTCTACCTGGACCATCATGGCTCAAGCCATTCACCTCATACTTCATGTAGCTCCCAATCATTTTAATTTCACAATCAAAGGAAAATATCTCAGTGAATACCGAACTGAATTATTTTCTTAATAAAGTAAGTCTAGAAACACATAAAGAAGGTCATGAAAACTTCCTGAACTCACAATTTCTTCCTGACGTGCACTGCTTCCCTACAGAGCAGCATTTTCAAGGGAGGGGATTGTTCCTCACACTTGAAAAATCTAAGGTAAGACAGGTACTGGTCCCTTTTATCATGCAAATTCAAACAATTCAAACAAGTGCAAACCTCCTTTATAATGACCTAAATGCCATATAAAAACATGAAATCACGTCTTTCATAAAGATACAATTTATAAAAGCCAAACCCAAGCATTTCTCCCTCCTCCCAATCAAACATCCCAAGCAAATGCTAAGGGGGGAGGAGCTAAATGCTTTGTGCAGCTTAAACCACAGAAACTCCTATCACTTAGGTGACGAATTATTGTAACTGTGACACTTTCTTTTTAACACACGACATAACTAAAAAAATGTAACATGACCGGGGAGAAAATAAAATTTAAAAATTCATCAGTGTTCACCTCTCCCAAAGCAGCAGCTATGGGAACTCTGTAGCTACCACTGAGTTTCCCTGAAATAACTTAAAATTCAACTATGATGGCGAAAACTAACTCTTCATTCATTAAAGCTCAACCAGTGGAGAAACCCCAATTAACAGTAACAATAACAACAATAACAACAACAATAACAACGCTGTCTCGTTCGGGCTGCTTAATGCAGAAAATGAATGAACACCACATTAACAAAAGCACGTAAGTACTGTTAAACAACGGTCTTATTTAGGTTAGCGTCCGTCTCCCCCCGCCGGCAGGAGCTTCCTCTGAGTGAGGAAATATGGAAAGAATCAGGCTTTTCTTAACCAAAGTCTTATGGTTCTTCCTTGTAGTACAACGACCAGACATTAAAGTCGGTACTCCCGTGCCCTTCTGTTTACTCCCCCAACATCACCCTCAGGAAGAGATCCAGAGACATTTCTCTCCCAAACTAGAACATCTGTCTCATCCCCGTTCGTGCAAGCCAGCGGACTCTACTCAGAAGTGCTGAATTCCTTTAACCTCCCCGCCTTGTTTTTGTTTCCCTGCGGATGATCTCCGCCACCACCAGCCCTCTGGAAACCGCCGTTCCCGTTAACGACGGCCCCGGGGGGCACAGCCTTCCCCCGCCGACACCCAAGCACCGGGGCGGCTCCTCCTGCAGCCCAACAACAGCTCGGCTGTGTCGGGATCTTCCTCCTCCTCCTCCTCCTCGGCGAGGGCTCGGCGCGGTTCCCGCGCACGGCCGGGCCCGGCCCGCCCCAGGCCGCCATGCAGGGCCCGGCGCGGAGGGCCCGACCCGCACCCCGACAAACCACGCGGAACCCCCGCTCTGGCCAGCACCTCACCCCTTCCCTCTTCTCCCCTGCCCGCGGCCGTCCCCGGCCGAGAGAAGCCGCCCATGCCGCTCCGACAAGCCCCCGGCCCCGCGCAGTGTGGGAGAGCAGCGAAGGAGGGAGGAGAGAGGCGGCCCCGCTGCACTCACGCTCTCGTGGTCCCATCGCACGTTGCTGCGCTTTTCATCCGGGGCCAGGTTCCTGTCCCGGCCCATGAGCTCATCGAGGAGCTGGGCGGCCGATATCATCGTGAGCTGCGAGCCGAATCCCCCTGGGCAGACACCGGCTCGGCCGCCTCGCCCCGACCGCCTGCGCCGCGCCTGACAGAGACAAAATGGCGGCGGCGGCGGCTGGCCCTGCCCACA
>VYZT01055503.1:29040-41116 GCA_013400735.1 Pomatostomus ruficeps | reverse complement strand
AGCTGCGCCTGCGCGGTGCCGCCGCGCCCCCTCGCGGCGCGTGCGCAGAGAGCGGCGCGCCCGGCGTGAGGCACGGTGGGGACACGGGCATTTTCCCTTCCCTCTTTTCCTTCTCCTCTCCCTCCGTCATTCCTCGGGCTGTCCACGCCGGTTCCCGGGGGCTCGGAGAAGGGCGCTGCCCCCGCGGGGAGGGCGGGCTGCAGCTGACAGGTATTAATTAGCCAGAACGATGGGTAGGAGAGCCGCAGGAGCGGGAGTTGCTCGCCCGCCCCGGGAACAGGGAGGGGTTTCCCGCAGTCAGAGCCTGGCGTGGGATTCGCCGCTGTGAGCTGGGCCAGTGTCGCCCTGACTGTGGGGTGTGTGTGTGTGTGCAGCGTCTTGTGGCCGCTCCGCGGCTCCCTCGGTGTTACCGATTCAGCTCCTTTAAGGTCCTCTTTAGGGTTAAGAAACGCACCAAAATAGCTGGGTTTGCTTGGCTAGTTGGTCATGTGCTCACTTCCTGCAGGTATCCAAGGGAAGTTTTAAAGGGCCCGCAGCCATTCTGAGAGGAACCCAGCGCATTCCCTGCCTTTGGAGCTGCTGGGAAGGTGACACAAGGACACCTCTGAGAGGGGACATGGAAGGTACAGAGAGTCCATCCCTGAGCGGGACAGAATCACAGAATCACGGAATGGTTTGGGTTGGAAGGGACCTAAAAACCATCCCACTCCACCCCCTGCCATGGGCAAGGACACCTTTCACTATCCCAGGTTGCTCCAAGCCCCGTCCACCCTGGCCTTGGACACTTCCAGGGGTGTGGCATCCACAGCTTCTCTGAGCAGCGTGTGCCAGTGTATAGGCAGCTCTGAGTAGAAGGAAAAGCTCAGGGAGGAGATTGTTGTACAGGATAATTGGCAAAATGACTCAAACCAAAGTTAAGGTGGTTAAAACAAGATGTGGGATGATCTGGCAGAAGCTTAATTGCTGAGCCAGGGCTTAGCCTCGCAGGATGTCTCTGGCCACATGACAGCACTGGTGTCACTGCCATGCCGTGGGCTTTCAGTGGTGCTTTTGTCTTGAAAGGCTCAGGTAAAGGGCATTGTGCAGGTGTGTTTTGCTGGCTTAGAGAGGTAGGTTGCACTAGGGTAATTTTGTCAGTATAGCATTAGGAGTGCAAATATGGGAGGCTTTTTAGGAGATGTCAAAGAACCCACAGTAGGGGAATTAGTAGTTTATATCAGAGATCAGTGGAGAAAAATGAAAGACCTGTAAGCTCGTAGTAGGTCTTTATGTCTACAATGGGATAGTGGAGAAAGGTGAAGCACAGAAGGAAATGGAAAAACTGGAACAGTTCCTATATAGTTTAAAATTTTTTGTGTGTTAAGGAGACTGTTTGGAAACATAACATTTGTGCCTTGTATTCCTGTCCATTTTATCCTGAGAAAGAAGATCTTTGAGCCTCAAGGCTGATCTCAGTGTGTGCTTTGTGTTTTCAGTGGGGAAATGAACCAAGGGCTACTGCTGAGGTTTGAAAATCTGGTGCAGCTCCGTGGTGCCTGCCGGCAGCTGCGTGCCCTGTCTTCCAGGAAAGTCTGTGGAGCACAATGGAAGCCTGTGCAGTCGTCTGCACATCCTATGAGGTCCCTCCATCTGCATCCACAGCTCTGGCCAAAAGACAGATTAATCAGTGCTGCCTTATCACAGTGCAGACATCTAGCTACAAAGGAGGTAATTAAGGACATCCAGTAATCCCTGGGTTTGTGGGGAAAGTGCAAGAGCTCAGTTTGAACATGTTAATAAAAAAATTAAAAAGTGCTTTATTCATGTATATAGAGAAGTAGTTATAGATCTCTAAGACAAAATGTACTTAATGTATGATTTTATTGCCATTCCCTCTCAAGTACTGACTTAGACCAGTAACATCATAAATTTTTGCTGATGCAGGAAGAAATTATTACATATAAAAATGGAAAAGGTTTTGTTGATTTTGTCCTTGTTCTGAAAAACCAAAAATGAAAAAAAATATTAAGGGTAGTGCACTATGCATTTAAAATGTTAATTATGATGTGTTAACTCATTCATTTATTGAGATTAATTGATATTATAGTAAAAAAGATGTTTGCCTCATATGGCTTGGGAGCATTGTCTTTTTAATATTGTTTTGTTATTTCTTAGTTTATGTGTTCCTATATATGTTTCTAATTCCACATAGGAGACAAAAAAGAAGAAAAAGAAGATTCCAGTGACGAGAGGTGAAGTGGAGATAAGGCAGAAGATGACTGTGGAGGAACTGGCAAGAGCCATGGGCAAAGACATAGGTGAGAGCCTGCTCTGGGGTCTGAAACAGTGAAGTCTGTCACACCTCTTCCACCAGTGGGAAAGGCAGAGATGGCTTCAGTGGTGTTCGTTAGTGGTTCTTGATCCATCCCTGGCGAGGGGAGCTTGTACCCATCCCAAAGGAGACGTTGCAGACACAGTGCAGGCTAAAGAGAAAAGAATTTGGGCCATCCAAATTACCAGGCCAGAAATTGAAATATGAAGAAACCAGATCTGTCTGCCATCTCCAGCAGAAAGGCTCCAGATCCATGCAGGCTGCTCCTTACAGCTGTGGTTTCCAGGGGCTAAATTATTCCAGAAGGAAAACGTTGCACCCTCGTTTGTCAGAGCTGGACCCCTGTGAGTTAAGAACTTGTGGCCGAAGAGCTTCAGCCCAAAATCCAGAGAAGGAGTAGGAATCTTGGGTTCGGGAGAAATGTGTATTTCATTAGACAGTCATTTGATTAACTGGGAGTGGGGCAAGACTTGTCTGGAATTGTTCCCTGTAACAATTTTTGACTACTGTAACATGTTCTGTGTTTCTACAACCAAAGCAATCAGCATATGATCAGATTTATCAAATTTCCTTCCTCCTTTCCTGTTGGCTTTAGATGAGTTTCAGTTGTTTTCTTCTTTGGGGTTAATGGAAAAGTAAACTATGAAAATCTGAGTGAAAAATAAGATTATAGCAGCTAATAGAGTAGTCATTTTCACTAAATCTGCAAAACTTTATTCCCTGGAAGTCCGTAGACTTCTAGATAAATCTAACTATAGGAAAACTACTTTGTGAGTGATGCTTACTAGCACAATATAAACTAATGACAAAGTCTAATGGAGTAGTTTGTGATTTTTTGTCCCACATGTTTTTGTGGATGCAGTTGTTCAATGTTTATATTTTCTACAGATCATATTTATGAAGCGCTACTGTACACAGACGTTAACCTTGATTCAGTAGAACCAGACTCCATCTTACAGGAAGACCACATCAAGATGATTGTTCAAAAATCAGGAATGAAGTATAAGTCAGCAAAACTGAAGGAGGAAAAGGAAAGAAAAAACGCAGATGCTGTGAAGAGGCAAGTTGTGAACTGTTCTTTTTGGCTTTTTTTATTCTATTTCTTCCTGCAGGTGTTCAGGGAGGAGGCACCAAGTACTGGTAGATGGCTCTTCTTAGCCGTGGTGGGCATAGCTCAGTGAATTTTTTGGGGGCATTTACAAAGCCCATTTTTGCTGTAATTGCAGGCCTCCTGCAGACCCAGCAGTACTGACCCCACGGCCCCCAGTTGTCACCATCCTGGGACACGTTGACCATGGGAAAACAACCTTACTGGACAGCCTGCGGAAAACCCAAGTGGCGTCCATGGAAGCGGGAGGCATCACGCAACACATCGGTGCTTTTCTTGGTATGATCCTGGGGAATGTGCTCAGGTGTAGCACAATTTCCTCTCCATCTCACAGCAGGCTGACTTGCTGCCAGTTCACTGGGGATAAAAAGTTGCCACATAAATGGTGAGAAAGGAAATCATAACATAAAATATCTGTTGCTGATAAGTGTCATAACCATGTACATAGAACTTTGAAATGAATTGTCTGCACAGTTGAAATTAGACTATTTTGGATTATGGAAGATCCCAGGACACTTTTTCATTCCCGAGGATTTAACGGCACCTTTGACCTCTTTGCCAAATGTTTGCCTAAAACATGTTGTTATTATTAAAATCGTTCTCAAAGGAGTGATGCTTGATCTACAACATGTCAGGTAAAGCTGGGTGCAATGCTGATTTTAAGCTGTACCATTTGTTCACAGTGCGCATGCCTTCTGGGGAAAAGATAACTTTCCTTGACACTCCTGGCCACGCAGCCTTTTCCGCCATGCGGGCGAGAGGCACCAACGTCACTGACATCGTGATTCTGGTGGTGGCAGCAGAGGATGGAGTGATGCAGCAAACCATAGAGTCCATCCAGCATGCCAAGAACGCAGGAGGTACAGTGTGGAATGCTCTGGGAACCTTGTTTTTACCTCTAAAAAAAACCTCCTTGGACTGGAATCCACGGAACTTGGGAAGTACCTATCATAGACCTGTTCCTTGTCCCCTGAGATGTTTGAAAATGTACTGAATGTTTCAGTAAAGCATACAGATCCTAAAATGCTGAAATTTAGCAAGACAAGGGTTCATTGTTCGGGGTTTTTTTCCTTCTCTACATGGATAACTCCTCCAGCTTCCTCCTGGTCGCTCAGATCTCCATGGCTGCTCAGGGAAGAGGCACCAAGTGAGGTGCTTTGTTCTAAGTGGCCATAACTTGCTCTGAGCTTTTTTAGCAGCTGTGGTGGTAGCAGCAGGTTTTGGTTAGGTTGGTGCTGAGTTTGTTTGTTCTCCATTTAGTTCCCCTTATCCTCGCCATTAATAAATGTGACAAACCTGAAGCTGATCCTGAAGGAGTAAAGAAGGAATTGCTGGCTCACGATGTGGTTTGTGAAGAGTTCGGAGGTGATGTTCAAGCTGTAAATATTTCTGCACTCAAGGTAAGATTGTGGTAGGAAAAATGATGGTGTTCATGGGTGTCTAATGTGTGCAGAAAAATACATTTTTTTTTGGCAGCTGGAAAATAAAATGCTTCTCTTCCTGGAATTTGATACTTTGCCATGAGCTCAGTGCTACTGACTGTTGCCAGAATTATTTGAAACACACTGAAATGTATTTTGAGGCTCAGACTTTCACCAAGTAATATTATCTCAGTTTTCTTCTGGTAATTCAGTCCAACAGTTTTGTCTCTGATATCCTGAAGTCTTGCCTGGGTGTTAAAGGTCATCACATTTCAACGGGGGAATTTAGCACTAAGGGTTCAACTTCTGATCTCACTTTAATTGGGCACTTCCTTTATTCTGTGTATTTTTGTGTGCTTTTATGCAGGGGGAAAACCTGATGGTTTTGGCAGAGGCAACTGTTGCCCTGGCAGAGATGTTGGAACTGAAGGCAGATGCCACAGGGCTGGTGGAGGGGACTATCATTGAGTCTCGGAAAGACAGAGGGAAGGGGTGAGTCAGCTGTCAGCCCTGCAGCTTCAGTGAAGCACTTTGTGACAACACAGACACACGAGGCAGCTGACTTGTGCCTCAGTAAATAAAGCTGGAACACTTCCTCTGTAGTGTTTCTGGTCAAAGCCTTGAAATACTACTCTGCAACACAAGAAGTTATAAACTGATGGGGCAAACTTCATCCTACCCCTGAAATAAAATCCTGTAACAGGAAATAGGTTAAAATGGTAGAACTGATGTGTTTTTTAAAATGTCATTAAAAAAGCAGGAACGATGAAGTTAACAGTCAATACATACAAAATTCTTGACAAGTTTTGTGTAACATGACATTCTACCCTTAAGTATCGTAGTCCATTTGCAGGTTCTATGTGAACAAGATGTGTTCTGCCCTCGTTAGAAATGAACTGAATTCTAGAAAGTTGATGGGATTTGTTTGGGGTTGTTTGTTTTTTGGGGTTTTTTTGGTGGAGATTCACTTAGTGTGTAAAATAGCTGCTGGGTTCACAAATGCCAAATTTTGTATTGATCTGTAGAAATGAAGAGTAGAGTACAGATTTTGAGGTTTTGCAAGTCACTTAAAAGTTTGATGAGCACTCTGGTAATTCATCATAGGAATATTCTGCCTGCAATGGATCACAAATCCGTTCTGGTTGTGTTGTGCCTACACTGACCAGGGAGACAGGGAGAAACATCACTTGAACTTTGTCTGTTATTTTTCTCCTCTGCTCTTCACTAGTCCACTCACCACAGCCATCATCCAGAGAGGAACTCTGAGGAAAAGCTGTGTTCTGGTTGCAGGGAAGACCTGGGCAAAAGTGCGTTTCCTGTTTGATGAGAATGGCAAGGCTGTGGATGCAGCCTCACCAGGCATCCCTGTGGAAATCATGGGCTGGAAGGAAGCCCCTTCAGCAGGAGAGGAGATCCTTGAAGTAGAGTCTGAGGTACAGAAAGAGTTGTTCAATGGAAAGCTCACGCTGCAGGAAGGTACATGGGAAGGAGCTGAGTAACAAAATAAGTGAGAACTTTCATTCTAAATGACTTGGATAATCCCATGCAACGTCAAGCATGGCACTTAAGGTGCTCTGTAAGAGGAATGAGGGTTTACACAGTGCCTCCTTCTTTTCCACCTTTCCTCTGCCAGACTCTCCTATCTCCACTGGAAGAATCAATCCAGTACTTCAGGAGATCAGTGTTTTAATTTCAGGAAGAGATAACACTTGTCTGACAAAAAGAAAATGCATAAAATACATGCAAAATACATGTGAAATAGGTGTTGTGAGAGCTGGAAAAACACTACATGAAAGAATGAATGATAATTATTTTCTGCAGTGCAGAGATACCATAAAAATAGGCTTTGAGTCACGTGGTAGCTCAGGGAAGAAAAGCTCTCATTGTCTGCCATCTGTGCAGCAAAGCCTATAGTTAAATGTGAAAGAAAATGAGTGAGCCTGTAGCAAAGGTGCAGAAGGATGAAACTGCGTTATTGCAGCGTTCCGATGCAGTGCTTTAAAGATAATGTTTCTGTCTTCCTGCCCAGCAAAGGGCACAGGAAGTTGTGGCTTGGAGGACCTATGTTGAACAACAGGAGAAGATGAAAAAGGATCTGGAAGTTATTGAAGCAAAGCAAAAGGAACACAGGTTGGAATATGAGAAGCAGCAGCAGAAGCTGGCCCACCTGACCTGGAGACAGAGGAAGGCAGCGCTGTACAAGGCCAATAAGCATCAGATGTTCTTAAGGCCTAAAGAGAGAACAGAGATGGATGAAAACACGCTCTCATTAATAGTTAAAGGTGCTGTCCCTTTCTGTTTGCTGCTCCTTTGGTTCTGTGCTTCTCACATGCTCAGGCTGAAACAGAACTCTAAACCAAACACAGTTTCTGTTACCAAAAGTTTGATCAGTTTAAAACTGAATATTGAACTTCTAAGAGGAGGGGCATTAGAAAACGTCCAGTGGTCAGAAGGATGTGCTTCCAGCAGGGCCAGAGCAGCAGGAAAACTTAACATGCCCAACTCACTTATCCAGGAACTCCTGAGTAAAATCCATACATATAACCCCCTATATAAATATATATATACACATATAAAACCCTATATATGTAAAAGAAACCAAACAAACAAGCTATAAGTATTTTGCATCCGTAAGATAGAGGAGAACAATTATGTATTAAAGTGGGACAGGAGGAACTTGGTTTAACCTCATTTAGTGATACTCAAGCAGTGACTGTAGTTGAAAACGTGCAAACTTGGCCTGACAGTGACAACAGATGTAAAGCCTCTGGCCCTACTGTGTTTATCCAGTTTATTCTTGAAATTAACAGACTTCTTGGATGAGTTTTAACATATTACTCAAAATATATTAATAGTGACAGATGTCAGACTTTTTGTTGCACAGTGTGGAGTTGACATTAGTTGTATTTCTGTGTCTTCGACTTACACAAAGTCAGCAGTACTCCCATTTATCCATGCAGGTGATGTGGATGGATCTGTTGAAGCTATTCTGAACATTCTGGACAGCTACGATTGTGAGGATGAATGCAAACTGGATATTGTCTACTTTGGAATGGGAGATATCAGTGAAAATGATATCAATCTTGCTGAAACGTTTAATGGTGTGTGTTTAAAAATAATTTTACAATTTTGAAATTACTGTCTTACTGAAATGGGTAGGCCTCAGTCAGATTTTGTTTCCTCAATAATAATTAGCAGCATCAATAAGGTAAATTTATGTGAATCTTAAAAACGTTTCCTTGAACATCAAACTGGTGCAGGAGGGGAGGCTGAAAGTCTCACGGAAATTGAAGGATTCCAGAAGAGCTGTTGCCAGCAATTCAGTTGTTAAGGTTAAACTCTGACTCTTCACTCAGCCTGCTTTATGATGCAAAGCTAGAAAAGCAGGATAGAAAACAATTTCCTTTTGCTCAGGGAGGCAACTGGATCTAGGACTGAGTCAGTTGTTGCTGTTCATACCCTGTAATTCTCACCTGCTGCAGAGGGTGAGGTCACTGCACCTGCCATAGCCCAAAGAGGGGTGAGAATCATTTAGAATTCACTTCCAGCTTTACTTGGACAACCAAGCTGGTTTTCCAGCCCAAAAAAAGAGATACCTGTGTCCTTTACATGACCTATATATGTTATTTTCTGCTTTGGTACCTCCAGTTCTGTCATCAGGGACCTTCTGTGGGCTTTTTTGGGCAGTCCTTGTGCCATAGTGGGAGAGGCAAATGGTCCCTCTTTGAAAGAGAAGCAGGAATAAAATGTACCTGTGCTGCAAAATTTCACTCCTAACTGTTCAGTCATCTCTTGTAGTCATCACTTGATGTTGTTTTATTTATCAGGTGTTATATTTGGATTCAGTGTGAAAGCCAATGAAAGTATCAAAAAGCTCGCTGATAAAAAGGGAATAAAAATTAAACTTCACAACATCATCTACAAACTCATAGAAGATTTGAAGGACGAGCTGAACAGCAGGCTGCCCCCAGCTGTGGTGGAGACTACAATAGGTGAGTTTTCACTGACACATTTTTGCCTCAGAATGTGGCCTGAAGTTTATTCTCCAGAGAAGTGTTCCTCTTGTATCAACTATTTTATACTCTTCTGTAAGCGCTTTTCTATGTTGTTATAAAGCTTGGCAAGTAGAAGAATGCACCCTGCTTCTGCCTTGTGCCAGTTTGTTATTCCTATGGACTTCAACCTTACTTTTTTCTTTTAGGAGAAGCTTCTGTTCTTGACACCTTCTCTGTCACAGTAGGAAAAAACAAAATTCCAGTGGCTGGATGCAGAGTGCACAAGGGGCTGCTGGACAGAAAAATGAAGTTTAAGCTAATCCGTAACAGGGATGTTATTTGGAAAGGTGAGTGGAATTGCCACAAAAAATGGATTTATGTTTAGTATTTTTAGATACTGCTAGTTCCATGGGAAGTTAGTGCTAAGTGTCCACAGCTGATCCTAAAGAAATCCTGAATTCTGTCCAGGATGGAGAGGAAAGCCACCAAATGCCAGTGTATTGTTCCCAGACCTTTTTCCAGCCACCCACTCTGGCAGGAAAGCAGGAATGTCACAGGATTTACCTGTCCGCTTCCATTAACCACAAGCACCCCCAATCCTTACACTTTCCTGCTTTCACTGTGTAGCTACAAAGTGAAACATTAAATCTGCAGGGAGGGCAAACCAAACCCCTGCTCTGCTCTGCTGCTGGTGGCCTCACTTTGATGCATTTTCTCTTTGTAGGATCTTTATCATCACTGAAGCACCATAAAGATGATGTCCAGGTAATAAAAACAGGAATGGACTGTGGACTGAGTTTGGACAAAAATCTGGAATTCAGTATTGGAGATGAAATTGTCTGTTACGAGGAAAAGGAAGTTCAACAGACAACTTCCTGGGACCCGGGATTTTAAAGACATTTCAACACATGAACACTAAAGGACATATATTATAGTCCTGGCTGGCCTTTAACTCTTAACATTAAATGAACTTTCAGAGATGCACAGGAGCTGTTCTTTGCATCGGAGCACTTCAGATGTATTTTATATCCAAAATGTTCTGTTTTTCTATCATGTCAAGCAACCAATTGCCCTCACTGGAACTAAACCACCAGAGTAACTACAAGCACTTCAAGCTTGTAAAACCATCATGGTAAAATATTTCTGATGACAATCTCTTGGATCCAAAACAGCTGAGCCATCTCCTTCCTCCCCTCCCAGTGCTGCTGTGCAGTATTTCAGTGTTGTCTGCATTTTGCCACCAGGACTCCCATACCCCATTCTCTAGCACTGTCCCACTTGCAGACATGACTCTGAACCTCTGAATTTCCTATTTTTTCAGATCAGAACTGTCTCATGTTAAAGAGACCACTTCTAAGGTTAGCTCAGGTGTTGGGGTTTTTTCCCTTTTATAACTAGTACTCAGTATTTTTTTAATCAAGGTGCTATTTCAGTTTTACACAAAGTATTTCACCCTAGCTGGCAGGCAGCACCCAAAGGTCCTCTGCTTTTTCTCACAGACCAGCAGAGAGGAAACACAGCGCCATAGAAATAAATCCTTAAACCGTACAGAAGCTCAGATTTTTATTGTCTGGTACATTTATTTGTCTTCTGGCTTATTGAAGCAGTATGTCAGACAGCACTTGCCACAGTAGTGTCTGTCGAAGTGACTGGCCATGAAGACTCCAGCCCCACACTCCTCCGAGGGGCACTCCCGGCGCAGGCGGCTGATCTTGCCGTTCTCATCCACCTGGGAAGGACAAACAGGCAATGGCTCACATACATTCTCCACCTTTCAGCAACAATAATAATTCTGAGTATTTTTCATTGGCAAAATAGTTTTTGTAACATTTACTACATCAAACTTGGGGTACATGTTAGTAGTGCCCAACTGCAACAGACTGTATCTCTTATTTATCACGTGGGATATTTACAAATAGGAGTTGTTTAAATATTAAATACACCAGAATCTGTGCAGACCAGTTACAGGCTCCATGTCCTCCCTGGTTAAGGCTGAGTTTCCATCAAGCTTCTCCTGGGGTTAGTTCTACCTACCTTGTAGTACTTGAGCACAGCAAGCTTAACCTTCTTTCTCTTATGCTTGTTCTTCTTGGGAGTTGTGTAAGACTTCTTCTTCCTTTTCTTAGCACCACCACGAAGTCTCAGCACCAGGTGAAGGGTGGATTCCTGTTCATAACACACACAAAACAGACTCAAAATACTTTCTCAGGACACATGCAGCATTTAAGTAGGCTTCTTCCCTTTACCTAGAAAAGTGCATTTCAAGTGCCAGGCACTTAGGAAAGCTCTAAAAGGATTACTTGTTATTAAAGTGACATCCCAAGCCCCCAGCATCAACACTGCCCCAATCCCTTGATTTGGCTGAATCCATCAGAAACATTTCTTAGTCTCGGCACCAAACGTCAGTCAGCTCTGCCCGCACCAGTTCCTGGGTACCGCACTGCTGTGTCCAGCCTTTCCTACTCACTTTTTGAATGTTGTAGTCGGACAGCGTGCGTCCATCTTCCAGCTGCTTCCCAGCAAAGATCAGTCGCTGCTGATCCGGAGGGATGCCTAAGGGTGACATAAATCAGGAATAAATGAGGGGCGTGAGCTACAACATAATGCAATAAAATCAAGATTGCTGCAGAAAACGTTTGTGTAAGACACACATCAATCCACAAGAGTGGACTGACAGAGTAATATCCACAACGTATACTAATTGATCTCGATATATAAATCAGTAAGTGCCTCTTGTACCTACCCTCCTTATCCTGGATCTTCGCTTTTACATTTTCTATAGTATCAGAAGGCTCAACCTATTATGAACAGAACAACAGAATCAAAACGCGCCGCACATTTCAATCAGTCCAGAAAGGCCGAAAAACCACGAGGAGCTCCCGGCATACGCCCGGTGCTGCCACGGCCATTCCGGCCTCCACCGCGTGGCCTGAACCGCCCCAGGCAGCACAGGGCCGCACATTCCCCACACATCCCGGGCTCTCCCGGCGCATCCTGCTGCCTCCCGGCACATCCCCGCGTTCCGGAGCACCGGCAGGCACGGGCGGCGGGGCCCGGCGGCGGCGGCTCACCTCGAGGGTGATGGTTTTCCCCGTGAGGGTCTTCACGAAGATCTGCATGGCGAGGCGGGCAGGGGCGGCGCGGGGCGGCGCGGGGCGACGGGGCCGGAGCGCGGGCTGCCCGCGCTGCTCGCGGAATGGCGGCCGCGGCCCGAGAGAGCGCCGCGCCCGCACGCACGGGG
>VYZT01055503.1:2238-28685 GCA_013400735.1 Pomatostomus ruficeps | reverse complement strand
CATGAGGGGAGGAGGAGGAGCTGCTGTGACGGATGAGGAGGAGCCGCCATGAGAGGAGGAGGAGGAGCTGCTGTGACGGATGAGGCGGGGCCGCCGTGAGAGGAGGAGGTGGGGGCGCCGTGAGGGGAGGAGGTGGAGGAGGAGCCGCCGTGGGGACGGGGTTCTTCAGCTGCCTGACTCGATTCGTCTGTGCGTTGTAGTGACGGTGGGCGGGATTGTTATTTTAGGGATAGCGGGCCTTTCACGTACCTGTGTCTCCGTCGAGGACGGTTTGGACATGACTTGGAGCAACCTGGTCTAGTGGAAGGTGTCCCTGCCCATAGCAGGGGGCTGAAACTGGATGAGCTTTAAGGTCCTTTCCCACCCAAACCATTCTGGGATACTATGGATCTCCGCAGCGTGATATCCCAGAATTCAATGTCCTGGTTCCTGAGGAGGCAGTTTAAACATACCTCACAGCCACTTTGCCACCTGCAGATTCCTCGAGATCAATGCCAGGTTTATATTTGTGCAAAGATTTTTAAAACTAGAAATAACTGGGAATAAAGGAGCCCTGAGTCACGATTTGGAAATTACTTGTTAAGTGGTTTTATGCTAATGAGTCGAGTATGGGAAAGGCTAAAGCAGAATCTGGACCTGCTTGAATAAATCAACTAGGGCCATTTCAATAATTTCAACCCTTCTATGTTTTGATCAGAAACTGAGAAAGTGGGTTGTGCAGGGTAAGGACCATCTGAGGAGTGATACATTACATACCATAATGCATTTCACGGGATTAACAAATATTTTTGAGGTAAATGAGCACTTGACAGTATGTAAAAAGTGGTTTGCTGACTTTTTGTCTCCCATTGGTATAAGCAGACCGGTTGTGACCTCTCTGTTGTTACAGAAATCAAGGATTGATACATTTTCAGCTGGTTTTTGTGCCCGTGTAAACACTGCAGTAGAGTCAGGGTCACTACAATGAGTTCATAATCCCAGGAATAACAGTAGGGTTCATGCTTGAAAACCACTTTTCGTAAGTTTATGGGAGTTTTGAAATTATAAAGCTGTCCTAAACCAGGAGAAAATCAACGTAAGTAAAAAGACCCGTGACATTTATCCCACATGCCCTGTGTTAGCACTTCCAGCCCTTCTGTGCAAAGGTTATTGCTGAAGTTCCTGAGGGATTCCTGCCTGCCTGTGTCTGCTTTTCTCAGACACTGAGGGGGAAAGGCCTAGAATAAATCAAGATTCCTAGGTTTTGGGGTGGATAGGAGTAAGGGTTACTGGCTCTGCTTTTAAGTCTTGAGTTGGATTGGTATTTTAAGACACTAAAGTGCACAGCCCCTGCTCCTTTGGTCTTCCATACCTGTAAGTGCAAAGGACATTTAGTGCCCACTTAGAGAAAATATATGTTATTACACAGTGCTGCAGCTGTCCAAATACGTGCTGGTTACCTTAGTTTTAAATAATATTGGTGATTGTTTAATGTCAGGTGAATTTATAGACTTTTCCTCAGTTTTTCTGCGTTTTCATCGTGTTGAACAAGGTTACTTTTCTTTTGGAGCTGTTTTTTGTTTTCTGAGAGCAACACCATGGAGCTTGCTCTATTATTTTCTCTATTCATTTTATTTTCATTCTACCATGCTTATTGGATTAGAATGTCCCAGAAAGTTGTTTTCCTATTCATTCTCTCTCTATAAAAATCATATCCAAAACCACATCCACGTATAATGGAGTATGTTACTGTAGGCAAGAATATCCTCACTTTGGCCGGATGGGAATATGAGGTGTTTATTGCCAGAATCAAGAATGGTTAAAGGAATGCAGTCTTTTCTTCACAGGAGATTAAAGCTCTGGAATCTGAGCCCATAGCTCTATTATACTATAGGAAAAGAGCAGCAGAGCTGGAAGTAATTTAATAATGTTTAAAATATGTTCAAAATATGTTGCTTTAATTAAGACATTAATAATTTAATTGTCTCTGCCTTCTTTAATTTATATTTTAAAATATTTTCATTCTTGTTTTATTTTTATATGGGAGCTGCTAATGACTGTGTAAAACCTCGCTAACGAGAAAATCTGAATTTAACTGATGCTGCAAAAGGTATTTTATGTATCATCTGCCTGAGGGGATTTTTCCAGTTCCTAAAAAAAGTCCTCAGTTTTAAAAAATATATTTTCAATGTATTAGCTTATAAAGTTTGTAATTGTTTGGTTTGGGTTTTTTTATTACTATTTTTTAAAGGTTTTAACAGTTTTGACTGAATTTGACTCTGACATCTGAACTGATGAGATAGTACTGGGGTTATCCTGCCCTGCCATGTTTTGTATTTCAGCCGTTCATGTCCCTGGTAAAACAGCTGTCGCGTCACTTGGGTATTTGGAAAGGAAAGAAGAAAAGTTTGTGTGCTGTGCTGTAGCATTTTGCAATATCACAGTTCACACATCGCACTGAATGCAGCCCTTCCAGGACACGTTCCTTTGGTGACCCTTCTAGTGTTTATAAAAATGCTGCTGTGGCAGCCATGAACTGTAAGTCCATTTTTATCCATTTTCAGAGGTTCTTGGCCCCTTCCCTAAAGGAACTGAAATTGCAGAGATCAGCTGTTCTGTGTTGTGAAAACTGACAAGCTAATCTTAAATAATTTCCACGTGTACAGACAAAAATGTACAACTCCAGGCTTTTCCAAAAGAATCCAGAGTCCTGGAAGGAATTGGGCATTAGATGCTGTTGAAACCCCCAGTAATGCAACAGTCTATTTCTAGATGCTTAGATCCCATTGCTAATGTAATCCCTGGATATTAAACACACAAATTAGTTCATTAACTCATCTCCTATAGCCTGCTGAGTAACTGCTACTCAAAAATAGCTCTCGCCTGTTTCTGGCCATTGATTAATTAGATTAGTGCTCTCCAAATCACAGATGTTATATTTTCTGTAATCTTACTTGAAAAACTGTATGTTCGAAGGACCTCCAGCCCCCTGAGATTTACCCATGACCTGTCAATGGTAAAATATGTGTCTTTTCCTTTTCCTTTTCCTTTTCCCTTTCTTCCTTCTCTTCCTTGGACTGTTGTTGCTTATTTATGATACCATTTTTAATTCTTATTTTATTTCCTTGCTGTATTTCAGGCCATTTTATGGGAGCATTTTCAGGTTACTGTCTCTTCTAGTGTTTCTTGATTTTGTCATCCTAGGACACTTCTATTTGAAGGAAAAAATATTCTTTATGTTTTCAAGTAAAAGGTTAGATTTTAATATCACCACCAGCTTTTCCACAGTGTTCAGGGAAATCAGTCAAGATCATGGTGGGGTTTTATGGTAGGGAAAGGGAGAAGTAACCATACATAAATACAGAATAATCTTGCTATTTGATTTTCCAGATGATTGCTTGTTTCTGTTGGAAAACTGTCCTAACACTGCATTAATTTGCTGTCTCAGTCAACAATGAATTAGAGAACCAGAATTTTCATTTCTGGGAGTTACAATCCTGTCTCTTTTTCTCAGCCCTTGATTCTTTGGGCTATTGGAGGAAATAAGAAAAGTAAACACAGCAAAATTTTAATAACAAATTTTGAAATCTGAAATTTTAACCTAGATCCCATTCCAGCCTAGAAATTACTTTGGATTCAGTGCTCCTTTGGGCAACTTTTCATGAAGAGAACTCTGCAGGCACTTGGCTTTTAGTGGAGCCACTATGAGCTGACTCTTGGGCAACCTGCAACCTCAGCACTTAGTGCTTAGGACACACAAAAATAAACAGAGTCCTGCTGGGTTCCAAGGTCTGTGAGTTTTCAGAGAGGCTTTTTCTTGCGCTGCCAGACCCAGTGGCAGAAGCTCTCCAGGCAACAAGAACCCAAGCCAAGGGCAGACAGCTGCAGCAAATCACATGGGCAGCAAGTGCCAAGAAACCACTCTGCAGCCAAGCTAACACATATCTGCCTGGACTTAGCTAAGAGATGTGCTTGAATTTAAAGACAAAATTTCTGAAAATTAGGTTTTCTGCATCCACACATGGTTATTTGCATCTATTGTGTTTTGCTCCAATAAACTGCCCTTGACTTCTGTGCCTGCAGCTCCTCTGTCATTCTGTTGCTGTTACGGGTTTCAGAAATTATTTGGAGTGCAAGCAGGGATCTTGGCCTTTAAACCTTTTAAATTAAAATAAATGGTATTTCTCTTATGTGTCATTAATTTCATCACCTTTGTTTTTTTCAACTCAGTCTTTGGATTTCTAGTCCACATTGAAATTCATGAGTGAGTTCTGCAATATGCTTAATATGAATAGTAAAAAGCTTTTTAGGGCAAATGCACAGTATTTAAATGTAATTTTTACTTCTTATGTGCATTGTTATTCTAAATTATAACACTGGTACTTTGGAAGACTGGGACAAGACAGAAGTTGCTTGGGGAGAAAATAAGCATGAAAAGTTACCTCAGGATGGAGTACTTGAAGATGAGAAAGATGCCGGGCTGATGGAACACGTTTTCTGGTAGTTTCTCTGCACAACAACAGAGGGAGCACTTAGAGCAAGCAAGTGAAGAATCCTTCGAGCTGTAGGAAACGCTGAGCATCACGAACAGTGTTGAGAAAGCTTTTACCAACAAAATCAGTTATTTGCCCACCTAATATGTCTGTGTGAGAATGTGTGAAGTTTGTGTTTTAACTGGAAATGTATTCTCCTTGTAGAAGAAAGCTCTGGAATGGTCTGGAAATGGCATATGCATCTATGTTCTCAGCTTTAGTACATGAGGCCTGTCCTTGCTGTAGCCTGCACAAGGGTTTAGAGTCAGTGTGAGTGAACTACTCTGAGTGGACCCTCGTTAGGGCGCTGGACAAAGGGGATGCAGTGTAGGCGTGTCCCAATGTTTGGTCTTTTTGGTTTGTTCCCTGCTAGGTCATTGCTGGAGTCATAGTGCAAATTAGATTATCAAGATATTCTAAGAAATCCTGCCAAACCAACAAACATCTGCCCAGAACAAATGTAGGCTTTGGTTACATGCATCCACCTGCTCCTTGAGCTGCTGTGGGAATTGCCTGGTTTGTGAACCATATTAAACTGTAAGAGCCAGTATGAGAGCTTGGCCCAGACTGATCCTTAAGAAACAGATAATTCAGCCTTAAGGAAGGGAAGATGCCCAACTGCAGATTCCCTGGGTGCCTGTTTGGCAGAGTCTCTTTTTAGCTCTCAGCCCACAGCCAGTATCAACAGGAAGAATACTGTTCAGGAAGAATCATTTGCTGTTGTTATCGTGCTACATGTTCCCAAATAACATTTCTCTCTTTAATTAAGCTACATGTAGCTACTGCTGGTTTGTTTCAGTTTTAATACATTTTGACACTCTTTAAAAGCATATTTATTGTATGGATAAATCTGTGGAGCTGGGATTCACAAGAGAAGTGTAGTTAAAAGAAGAATTACAAGTCTACAGATACTGGAAGTATTGTATGGATGAGGAATAGAGAAAAGTATGCAAGTTGACTTTTCAACATGTAGAGTGATATGCCCTGAAGTATATAACCCTTAAGAATGTAATTCAATTTACAGTGTAATATAGATCAGATTTTGACCACAAGAGTGAAAACAGTGAAAGAAAAGGTCACTGGCTTTGTTACTGCAAAGAAGCTGGCATCATGCAAGAAAGCAGTGCAAGTGTAACTGCCACACTCCCCAGAGTGATTTCATGGTTCTTGTTTAATGTTTGCTGCAGCTGAGATATGGAAGTACTTGTTAAGTCAAACAAGACAGTGATGGACCAAATCACAAAGTTTTTGGTTGGTTTTTTTTTTCTCTTTGTAGCCATTTTCACTGTGCAGTAGGGTTTTCCAGCAGGATGCATGACCAAATGGCAGGCCTGAGGTAGGTGCTTCTGTTGTTGACCTATTTACTTGTTCGTTGTTTTGTATTCAGCATCCCCTGGAAGTTTTAGAAATCAAGCTACATAAGAAAGTGCAGGTGCAGTGTCAAATGAGTACTATCTAAAGCAAATTGGGAAGGATTGTACTGGTGTGGCCTTGTATGTCTCTGTTTCCTTCAGAAGAACTTGGTGTCTCCCAATACAAGACCCAGCTGCTAATCATCCACTGGGATTTAAACCAATTTAGATGCATGCTTTATTCAGTAACCTCAAGAATTTTCAGTCACTTCATCTTGAAAAAATAAAAACTCTAAAAAATTGTCTATCAAGATGAAGATATACTTTTACCCAGAGTGTCCATAAAAGTCAAGTTGGATTTTACCAATATTCAAACACTCAAAGTTAAGTATAAAGAAGAAATTGGATTTCACAAAAGCAAGACACATCTGGAAATGCCCAAACAAGTTTAAGAATCCACGCCTTGCAAAACTCTGCCTTCAATATCGGGCATTATTTTGAAGAAAAGTTAGGCGGTTTCACAAAAGAAGAAGCATGAGAGCTGTCTTGTCACCTCACTGGTAGGAGAGATTCTGAAACATTTTAATACTGGCAGTACTCATATTTCTTTTTTCTTATTTATTAATCAAACTCAGAATTTATCATTTTCTCAGTGTCTGTCTGACTGACTTTTGGATGAAACTGTCTGGTCAAAATACTATAAAGTAGTTGTGAGTTTTTAAAACACTTGAAGAATGAACAAAATGTACAGGTGCAGAGCATCATGATCCTATGCAATTTATTACTGCCAAGCTCTGAGAAGCTGAGTTTATTCCTGTCTGTACCTGACTGGTGTGCTGCAGTCACTCCCAAAGGTCAGCCACAGCTTCATACTTGATTTATGAAGAAATTAGGCTGTCACAAGATCTTACTGAATGGGGGATTAAAGATACAGGAATGAGAGGAAATAGGAGGTTACTTACATAGCCTAAAGCCTAGGACACTTTTACCTGAAGGAGGAAGGCATAAGCTGTTCTTCCTGCTTCATGGAGTTCTGATTTAAAATTAAATCATTATTCATCTTCTGTCCTTAATTCATTATTCACTGGAAAAAGTGCAAAGCCCATCCAAGATCCACTTCCAGCTGAGTGCCCTTACCACATATAACCACATATAAGATGGTTTTGCTCCCCACCTCACTAAGAAATTTCATTAGAGGTCGAGTAAGTAATAAAATTACTTTTATTGAAGTCTTCTCTTTGTGAGATTTTTTTTTTATATTACTTTGACAAGCTTTATGGAGTGGAGATAGGCATAACTAAGCTTTTTGCATGCTTTAATCACAAATCTCTTTTGTGATGTGAGAGTTAGGTTTTCTGAAGTTATCCAAAGCCAAATAAAATTTTGTGATACAGCTTTTACCAAATGCAAAAGGTAGAAGGTTATCTGTATAAAAGAATTTGTGTTGATAAACAGATAAATGATAAATGTATTGATGAGGGTTTATATTGATAAGAGTCTATAAGTGATATTCATTAGGATTTTTTAAGGGAAATCAGGATATTCAAAATTTTTTGTTATTTCTTCAAGCTCTTACCATTATTTCCCTTTTTTTCTTCTACCTTCCTTGTACCTCCATGGGCCAATTATCCTTATACTTGAAATCTCAGCATGGGACGAGCAATCTTTCGCTGACAGAAGATTAATGATATTAGCATGGTGACCTAATACGGTAAATATAGTCTATTTCCATCCCTCTGTAATCCCACCGAAATCCGTGAATCACACTAAGGATGTTTGGCCTTAGTTCCTTTCCTCCCCTGAGCTCCATGACTCTTTCTCTGCTCTGAAAGCTGGATACAGCCGCCTCATTTGTTGAAGCCATTAGTCAGAGCCATGGAAAAGGCACCTCTGGCCAATGATCCAGGCTCTCCCAAGAACAGTTACCTGTGGCCTAGAGACAGTAACACTTCTGACAGACGGTTTTGCAACTTCTGATACGCTGGGAAATCCTGGTAGTTATATTCCAAATTAATTGATGGAATCTGCTGTCTAGTCACAGCGCTCCAGACTTCATTAATTAAAGCTTCTCCCCGAATTTAGTAAGCCATAAATTCTGGACTGAGTTTTGCTCCGATGATATTCAGTCTGACTATTCTGCTGGATAGCTGAAAATGGAAGTAGGTTATCTCTGAAGAAAGCAGAGCAAAATATGAAGGATTAGCTTCTGAGCTTTTAGTAGTTGGGTTAAACTCCAGTTGTTCTCTATTTTATGCTCAACAAAAATAAGCATAGTCTAAATTTTTTTTAAAAAAAGTTCTATAAATATAGTGCAAGGGACAGGATTAGCAAGCATGCAGCTGCTGAAGGCATTTGGATAAGATGGAGTAAATTAATTTTGAATGAAGCTCACATTGATATGAAATTTTAAAGGTCAAATAATTTCCCAGTAACTCACCGTTAGTGCCTGATGCAACTGGAACATCTAACTAACTGTGCTGCTACTTCAGGAGTAAAAATTAAATTATAATAAAAAGAGAGTGAAGTGTCATAGTAGCTACACTCATTTAAGACGTAGCAGCAGACTGTTCTGTGCTTGTTGTTCCAAGTGATAGTTGCTCAAAAGCAGGAAAACCTTCACAACCCTTCCTCCTGTAATCACCAGAGCAGCAAGTAGCCAATTACAAGCATTTTGATCATAAACCATCAAGGGAGGGGGAGGCAGCCCATGGAGTTTCATAAACTGTAGGAACACAACACCATATAAGAAGAATGCTATTAAAAAAAAAAAGATCTCTTTCAATAAAACAATATTAGAAAAGAAATCTCTGCTGGATATCTGGCAGAGATTATTATTTCTTGCACAGCTATAGCACTGAGACTACATTCTCATTTCACCAGATATTGCTCAAATACCAAGAGACAGACAGCAAAGATGAAAAGAAAGCACACTACAAATATTGAAGTAGATCTGGAAAGGTCATTGATAGACACTTTTGTTCTGGTTACTTACCTGAATTCTAAAATACACAAGAAAAAGAGCGGGGGAGGGGGGAGAGACACTGCATAATAATTTGAATTTTTTAGAGCAGATTCTGATTCTAGAGATTAATTGCTGATTAATTTTTACATCTGAGTTCTAGGACCAAAATTAACGAGTAACAAATGTGGTTGCATTATGAATATAATCTGGGTGTGTAGATAAGCTAAACAACTACTTGATTGACAGACTTGAGTGCTAGGTTATTTATTCATAATTGGACAAAAATATAAGGTGTTTGCAAAATCCCCAGCACCTAATAAGGAGGTTGCACCTCACTCAGCTGAACTGCTTATTCCCTGAGGCTACTTATGGGGGGTCAGAACGCAGAGCTGCTGCCAGAGCACACAACTGGGCCAGGCCCCTCTCCCTGCTCCCCTCTTCAGCTGCCGTTGCTCAGGCAACAGGATCATTCAGCAGCAGAGAAACACAGAAGGAAACTGTAAGGAGTGGGAGGAGAGAGATTTCCCAAGGGCTGTAGAAAGGGTGGAGGAAAGAGGAGGGAGAATATTAGTACATGTCTGAGAGAAGATATTTGCCCTTGTTGGACAGACAACAGTGCCAGAGGCTCCTTCAAAGCATTGCAGTTATGCTACTTTCTAGGTTTCCCATTTGGACTGGCGTCTTTCCCTCTTTTGGCTTTTGCAAGAGGTGAGCAGATGGAATGAGGTGCCAGGTGTTGGGTAGCGTTCATATCCTTCTGGAATGGTGTGCTTGAGGATCCATGCAAGTGACTCTACCTGGTAAACTTGGGCTGAGGCATCTCATCTGGTCTGTGTTGGGCCAGTAGGAAAGCTCTTCTGGCACACCCAGGAGCAATGGGACCTCGAGGAGCCATTGCCAGCCCTCAGGGCTTCTCCTCCCCTTGGCTCTCAGAGGACCATGGTCTGTGCCTTCGGGGCTCTTGCCCCAAGAGTCAGAATCAGAAGGTTTCTGGTAGCTGGTTTACCAAGTACGGAGGATGGTGTCTATGATCATCCTCTTTTAGGAGTGAGAAAATATTAAAAGGAAAAAAAGCACAACCCCACACACTTTCCATCAGCATTTCTACAAATGCCTTTGTGGTATTTATCCTGTTATCAAAGCTGGTCAAAGTGAGAACTTGTTACTGAAATTTCTTTAAACTTAACACTGATGAAAAATAAATGTTTCTTAGTTCTTAACATTACCTCTTCATTACAATTCGATTTAATAGCTATTACTTTTATTTCATCAGTAACAGAACATGAACGCTCTGTAGGCTTTAGTGCAGTCTGTCTTTGCAATTCTGATTTCCAGTTAATTAAAATTGATTGGCTGAACTGACATTTATATTTATCACATCTTATGAAGGATCCAGATTTTCCTTCACATGAATTTTACTACTGTTCTCTGTTAGCTGTTTTGTGCAAAAAAAAAAAGCTTTATCTTATGTCAGATAAAGTAAAAAAAAAAATCTTAATCTTTAGAAGTTGCATTGCAGTCAAATTTACTATCAGCAACAAGATTTTTCTCCTTAATGGCAAAGAATTACATTGTTTGGATCAAACTGTTTGTTTTCATGGTCATTTTTTGAAAGTTCTGAAATTAATTCTTACAGTGATGCTGACAAAATTCTTGGTCATAATTGTATGATTAGCAGTTCTCATGTTGGCCAATACTATTATCTCATTACTTCCCTTGTAGAAAATTTGCATGTGTTGTGTCTCATCTCAGACAGTAAATTCCTTGGAGCCTTGATTGTCTTTTGTTCTATATATAGTTGTCCTGCAAATGAAGTCTTGTTCGTGATCAGGGCTCTTGTACAGCGTGGTAATAGAAATCATAACTTCCTCCTGTCATTTTTCCATTAAAATGGGTAGTGAAGGCAGCAGCAGAACAATGATGTTAACAGACCTGTTCATGCTGTTTGGGCTGGGGAGTGCTCCCAAAGGCTGCAGGGTGCTGGTGGAAGTAGTTTTGCCACCGCTGCAGAACAAATATTCATTTAAGTTTCTACACTTGCCTCCAAGTTTGAAGTTCATCTCCTAAGAACAGTTGGCTGCATTTGTATCTGTCCCCATAGAGGGAATTCTTTGGAATGAGATGTAGAATTTGGAACCAATAAGAGGAATAAATAGAATTTGTTAGATCAGGGTAGGGTGTGGTAAAAGAAGTAGAAAGGTGTCAGAAGAGGAAGAAAAGTTAGTTAAGAGTCAACTGCAAGGTCATAAGTGCCAAGGAAAGAACAGGAGATAAGAGCTGGAAAGAGAGATGGTGATTCTGTGCTGGAATCTGAGGCACTTAACTGGTATTTAGGGTTTTGTGATGGAGATCCAGGATCTCACATTTGATGGAGAGCTGCAGCTTTGTACCATGAATGTGTGATATTATTCCATAAAAACGTAGGTGCCACATCATCAGATACATAAGTAGTTGGTTTTGCTTTGTTGCCTTTTTCATCTGTGAAAGAACTGATGGCTCAAGACCAGGAAGAGCAGAGAGGGACAGTGTATTGCTGCACAGAAAAGAAAGCTGAAAGAGGAGACCTGAATGCAAGTGAGGAAGGAGGAGAGGAAAGTTTAATATTATTTCTGAACTCTGAGATGGAGTAAAATGAAACAGGAGAAAACTGTAGGAGAGGACACAGAAATTTAAGGGAGTATAGACAATCCTTGAGCTGTGAAAATCAAATAATGCTAATGTTTCTGGGTAAACAGCAGGGAATGCTTAAGAAAGCAACCATAAATTCATTTTAAAAATTGAAGGAATGTCAGAAGACAGGCATATCTTTATTTTTTCGGTAGAAAAGACTGTCATCCAGTAGCCCTTCAGCTGGTGGGTATATAGCTTTTATGCCTTTCCTTTTTAATTCCTCTAGAGGAGTCTGTTTTGGTTTTTTGGATTTTTTATTTTTTAAGTATACAAAAAGCTCCTTTTTACTCAGCTCTTCAGTAGAAGGAGACACAGAAGCCCAAAGAATGAATGGAATTGTTTGCAGTCATATCAGTATTGAACTGAAGAGTCCAAAAAGTGAAATTATTCTGGTTAGGAGGGAGTATTTCTTTACAGTGTGAGTATTATGGATGTGGTGTTCGAGGGAGATGATAGTTTTCTCCTTTGGGATATTTGCAGCTGGATTGGAGAGAGGACCAGAGAGGTGACTGGTGGGTTACTGAACGTTCTGTGTGAGCACAGGAGCGATGCAGGATCGGTGCCATGTGCAGCTGAACCAGCATTGCTTTGCCATTTGCAGCAGGTCTGTATCTTTAATTAGACTCATAGACAAGTAATGCTGCATGAATTTGCATCCCAACAGTTGCATTCCAGGCTGGGATTTGAAGTGCAAACAGGAATGGGCAGCTGCTCATGGAATATTTGAATACAAGGTTATATTCAGGATTTTCCTTCAGCACTGAGTATGGGTATAAATATTCTTATGCATCAGGATTAATACGTCCCTCATTAGTTGCACATGTCTAAATCCTCTTTGCACTGAGATACTTACAGGGTAGGTTTAGTTATTCTTAGGGTTGATCCTTTGGCAAAAAAATGTATGACAGGGTTTAATAGTTGTACACTTGCTTCTCCTAAGCCCTGCTATTAAATATACTTCTAATTTCCATTTGGTGCGTATATGCAATTTGTCTTCATAGCTGTGGTTTTAGGAACAGGTTTGTATTTTTCTTTAGCTAATGTTTCCAAATTGAGTTTTGTGTCATCAGCAGAGAATTTTGGAGCTGAATTTCTTCCTCATTCTACAGCCTACATGTGGCAGGAGGGTTTTTTTGAAGAGAGACAGCTCAATGGTATTCTCATTCTAAAATGCTTCTGGAAATTCCCTGTTTGATTCATACACTTGTAAATTTAGATTCTGTTTGTCACACACAAATAATGCCGAATTCTCTTGTGCCTCATGGGAATATCTGACTCTTAGAGGTATTTTATTCTGCTGGGTTTGGAATGACAGAGATCCATACAAACAACAGTTTTTGCTTTCCAGAACAGTGTGTGATGCGTTTGTCTGCAGAGAGAGAGTAAGTCTGGACTAGGAATAGGCATGAACCAGAGCCTTACATCCGTGTGTTCCTGGGCTGCACGGAAATAGGGATTCATGGTCTTGAGGGATTCATGGTTTTGAGTCCAGATCTTGGAGAAAACCACACTTTTATCAAGAGGTGAATCAGCCTCACTTCTGGTCAGAGTGACCACAAGGCAAGACCTGCATTTTGTGGCTTGGGATCAGCTGCTGAGACGCGGTGGGGTAGCAGCAGCAGCATAAACAGAACCGGATATGGTTTAGAAGCTTTGCTGAACGTTGTGGGTAACGCGCTTCCTCGTTTGGAAGGGAAAATTCCTGTTGGAAGAGCAGAGGTGGCCGTGATCAATGAGTTGCCGGCAGGTGGCGCCCGAGAACACCGAGTGCCACACCGGGGCTTGGTTCGGTGTCACCTGGTGCGGCTCCCGAGTACCTCCACGTGGGATGTCTCCAGGAATTAAATCCTACAGCAGCAAGTAATGCACCAAAGCGACACCCACCCATCGCTCCGTATAAGAACTGAAGCTGTGTGGAGGCTGGTTGCAGTGCTAGTGACAGGGACAGACAAACACTGCAGGATTCAGAGGGTAAAGCCCATGGCAGGAGGAAAAAAAATCCCTCCTTCTAGATGTGGCTTCATTAGGTAGTGACTTGTCTGAAACAAATTCATATGACAGATAAACCCCTTGTGAAGCCTTGCAGAAGGCCAGGCCATTGCAAATAAATAATTGCTTGGGTGGGTGTAATAGGACTGGTATGTCAGGAATTATTTTTTTGCTTAGTCATTCTCTGCAACATGTGTTCAAGTATTTCTTTGCTCTCATAAATATTGGAGAGAATAAGATGAGAGCTTAGATGTTGGAGCTTTCTTCTCTTGCTCTCAGCACCGAGGTGAAAACGCAGAGGGATTAAAGATGGATTAGATAAGCATTCTTGAGGGAGTAGAGAACTCTGGGAACAGTGTTCTGGCCTATTAATTGTGAAGGATGCAAAAAACTGCCTGACTCTTTTCTGGGTGGAAAAGCACAATATTTATATTGGGTTTTATCTGATGTACAGCTTGGTCTGGTTTTGTTGGGTTGGATATTTTTTTTGCCTGCATATCTTTTTTTTTAACTGTTTCAGGGTACCCAATGTGTCTGCACAATTCTATTCAGGTGTCCTTCCCCTGCTGTATCCCATGTGCCTTAAAATTTCTGCAGGACTGGAAATAAAACTGTGACCCATAAATGAATACTAAAACTATCATGTAATGCCAACTTGTCAAGATACAAAAATTTACTTTTAGGCAATTTATTCTCTGCAGAGTTCTCTGCCTCATTATTTCAGAACTTTTTTGTTGAATTCAATGGGAAGGAAGCGAGGCCATGAATATACTTTGTGAGCCTATTTTGATTTAATCTTGTATATTTGCTAGATGATGGGTGTGGAGGAGAGTCAGAGCATGTAATTATTATGTGTTAATTAGTGCCCTAAAGCTATATTTAATTAAACCTTTAATAGCAACAGATTACAAATATTCCTGGGAAATAAATTCCTCTTTGTGAAGCAGGGCCATTGTAGTGCAGCCTAACTACAAACACCTAGACTGACAGCTTGCACCATCCGACACTGATTTTTCTGTGGGGGAAGATAAGAACACGGGTAACGAAGGGCAAAGTGTCAGTGTCACCATTTTAGCAGCTGAATCTATTCTGTCTGTCTCCTGCCAAACAGCCTATTAAACCTTTTAGCATTATGCTGTCTGTGACAGTAGGAGTTGGTCCCATTTATACTAATAGCTTTACTGAGAGAGTGGCAGGAATACCCTTCAGTAGTCCTACACATAAAATCCTGCAGAGTATATGGAACAGAAGTTGCTTAAAATGTGTTGTTTTCAGTGTATTGTAACATACAATGTGCTACCTACCTAAGTATATTTAACATATAGCCTAAATGGCATGTCACTGAAGTTCTACATTGGATTGAAAGTATGAAACTGGTGTCCATAATTTCAATTTATTCTATGGCTTCTGTTGAACTATTTGACCCTTTAAAATCCCCTTTGTTGCTTTTTTCCCATGTGTCCTCTCTGTAATTCTCAGTATAGTTCAGGATGGCACAAAGAAAATGTACCAAGCTGAACAGAAGTTCATTCCTAAGACCTGTCAAAAACATTTTCTCAGCCTTGCTGCACTTCAAAGCAACAATGTTAGCCCATCCTAAGGTTTGCTTCCTGACTTAGCAGTAGTTCAGAAATTCAATATGCCATTTGCTTATGCACTGTGATTTGTTTCACAGAAAAAGCTACTTTTTTGCAGTGATGCTAGTTAAGAACCCAAATTTGGTTTGGTTTCCCAAAGTACAAATATTATTAGAGGTTTAAGAGTTCTGGTACTGCTTAGAAACAGATCTGAAAGTCTTTCATCCCACTCAGATGGGACTCTGAGCTCTATGAAATTCAGTGTGCAAGGTACCGAAGGAATGGGCAGAGACTGAACTCTTGTTTAGGGTGAGATATCACACTGTGCTGATCCAAAAACCTAATCAAACAAAAAGAACTCAAAGGTAGGTGTGTAGCCTGTGAATAATTAAAAATAAAATTGTGGCAGTAAAACCCCTCAGATTTTATGGAAGATGTTGCTACTCACTGAGCACACTTGGAAGAAAAAGCTTCTAAGAATTTTGGAGTCACTGGTAAAGGCCTACTGCTGCAGAGAGTTTGAGCATGTTATTCCATGAACAAAGACAACCCTCAGCCTCAGAAAGAAAGACCTGTGATCTAGATTAACAGAACAATCAAATAAAAAAAAAAAATTGGCAGTGAGGTGAGCAGAGAGGGAAAACTGCCTCGATTTGCCTATGCAAATGCACTTCCTCTCTGCTGTGTACATGTACTGTGGGAAACAGCTCAGCAAAGCCACACTGGGATTTCTCTTGTCCACACTTGTGCTGCCACGCTATGCAAATGTTTACATTCCCACATGTTTATTCTGTGCATTTCCCTTCTCTTTAGCTCCCTCCCCAAATCATTAAATAATTAAACAGCTTATTTCCTGCAAAGATCTGTTGGCCAGTAAGTTTATTTCCAACTTTGCTGTTGACATAGGTTATAATTGCTGCGAACTGTGGCGTTAAAGCAGTGTTTCTATTTCATGGTCTAGTTTCTCACACACAGTTGGTTTTCTTACTCAGTGTTTACAAAGGTACAGGTGCTGTGCTGTGAAATACACATTTCTGGGTATCTTTCTGGTTAAATGAAGTTTTTCTCTGTCAGGCTTACAAGTCACCAGATGCTAGTGAGGCAGGCTGAGAGGTCTAAGCTGATAGAAGATTTTGTCCCCAAAGCTGCAGTCTGGGGAAACATACAGTAAATTCCTGGGCCCCATATGCTGTTGTACGGAACAACATGTGGTGTCCTGCTGTCCTTTCCAGGGAAGCAGTGAGGGGAGCGTGAGCTCTGTCTGGCACTAAGATGGATGGATTCATATTTGCAGGGTTTTGGACACAGCTATTGGCATTACTTCCAGGCTCTGGTTTCTGTGTAGAATGAACTGATCTTGAGGCTTCCAGGGGGAAAAAGCATCAGAAGAGAGAAACTCAGTGTTTCTTACACTAGATGCTCTTTAAGGAAAGAAGATATGCAAATTCCTTTATATTTTTTTATACCAGATTGCGGTTACAGCACATTGCTGCTGGCTGTGGCTCCACTCAGCCCTTTGCTCACTCATGGACACTGCAGTAAAACCTCAAAATAGTTACAGTGCTGCCATAGTGTTTGTGTCTCACACATACAGTGGGTTTGGCTTTCATTTTCAGAATAGTCCATCCTGAATTTTCTTGTGCCACTGAGGGCTTCTTCATTTAGGTTTACTGAGCAGAGATCTCCCAGCTCCTCCTTAAAGCCTTGCAGAAAGCCTTCCTGCTGAGGCCCCACTGTTTTCTGTTAGGTAATTGAGGTTATTGTAACACATTACTTGAGGGGCATACAAGAGAACAGACTTCATCTGATATTCCAAAATAAATGCTGACACAGTTTTTCAGTTAAAAAAAGTTTGTCAGAATATTTTAGAAACTAACAATTAGATGCTAATATTTCTAGACTAACAGGAATAGAAATTAGAATTAATGAGTTCTCTGCAGGTACATCTGTCACATATTTAATGATATGAGGCATATTTCATGCTCACAGCACTCTGCCAACATTATGCAACCCTTGTAATAGCTCTCTGCAGTAAATATCAATCTCGATTTGCTGCTAGGGAAAATAAAACCTAGTTCCAGGCATGACACCCTGAACCTTTAAGTGTGTCTCCCCCTAAAGTCAGTGGATACAGATGTAGCTTGGACTGTCTGTGGACTTGAGGGGATTATTCATGACTGAAGATGTCCTTCTCTAAGCCTTCTGCACAGCGTGGAAGCTCCAACAGCCATCACTCTGCATGACCTGGTTGGGTGCATCAGCTGGCTGTTGCTGAAACCCCAAACATAGAGAAACAGCAATTTCCAAACATACCTGTTGAGCTGCTCATGGCTCCTGGGACAGAGATAAATGCTGAACAAATATATTTGCTTGCAGAAGAAAGTTTAACCTGGAACAACACTGTCAAGTCTTCAGTGGGTGCTAATTAAGGGACTTGATTTGTCTCTGTTACCATTCTGCCCTGTGTAAAATAACAATAATAATTGCACCTATCTCCCTCTGCACCAGGAGAAACTGGAAGGATAAATATTTCCCTAGTGCTGAGACCATGTTGATCTGATAGAAATATGTCTTAATCTTTCTTATGATACAGAAAGTGTACCAAGGTAACGTGCCGGGCACTGCTGTCCTTGAGATTGCACATTCACTGACAGAGGCATCCTCTTCTTTTAGCAAACTCTGTTCATTCCAAATAAACTGAGAGATATTGGGCTCTTCCAGTCTTTCTATAATTTACAATATGGCCATAAACAAATTGCATCTGTGATTCATTTAACCTGAAGTTTCTAAAAGCGTTTACTCATAATTGGAAATTTGCTTCAAATTTGCTGCTTTTTACTCATTTGGCTCACTCTCATTTTTAGTCACAAGTAATAACTGTTATTACTGTTAGTAGTTTTTGAGGTAAAAGTTGAATATGAGGAACACCGGTATGATAGTTTCAACAGCTGCTGCAGTTCTACCTGAGATATTGGTGTTGGCAGGTATTGAATCCACTTCCTCAAACCAGAAAAGCCACTCCAAATTGCTTTGAGCATGGTCCTGGGAGATGTTAATGTGTTTTTTTGAACTACCACACTTCAGGACAGGATAATTTTATGTATGACAGATATTTTCAGGCATAGAGGGGGACCTAAAAGAGAATTTGGATCTTAACTTCCCTTGTATCTAGGGGCTCTTTGAAGGTCTATGGAAATCCCATTAAAAGCTTAATTTTTAAAGTTCAGTTCTAGTTCTGAATTTTCCCTGGGGTAGAACTAAGGAGGATTTTTTTCCATCTGGATGCCTGGTGTATATTGTGTCTTTGACATCACTTTTGGCAGAATTGACAAAACAGAAAACCTTTCATTTTGTCCATTAAGGGAATCTCCATTTATCCTGTGTGAGAAAATCTTTTCTCATGAACATAGACTATGCCTTATATTTTTGTTCTTAAATTGTATATGATAAATTATTCCTTATCCTGGGAAATAGGGACTGCACTACATGGAAGTATTTTGATTTCCAGAAATATCTCCTGCTGCACATGAGTTATTAGGCTTCCCTGTCCCAGTGCTAACACACCTGGCAGGCTCTGTGATAACGCTGTTTTTCCCTTCCTTTCTGGTGCATCAGAACATCTCTTGTTTTGTGCCTGTGCTTTAAAATTGGTCTCTTCCTGCAGATCAGCATCCAGCCAAAAGGACTTCTTTGCACATAGATCATCTTGGCTACTGCCTGGGAGCTTCCCAAGCATATATCAGTGACCAAAATTACCCAGCAGCACTCCTTATTAGTTCCCTCACAAGGGCTTTTCAAGAATATCTTCTTTTCTAAGGATATAGAAATAAGAGTTGTTGATAAGCATGGCTCATGTCTCACCACTGTTAGTGTCTCTGTACTAAAGAAGCCGGTGTACTTCTGTTGCTGTTCTTTTGTTTTATTTTTGAGCTGTAGCATCTGGAAGGACTGTTTTTAAAAAGGAAAAGTAAATCCAGGGTGATATCATCCCGACAGGATAGTCCTGATGGCTGCAGGCTGAATGCAATGCTGGCTTTCCCCCTCAGGCCATGTCTGCGCTGGAAATTGCGGTGTGGCTTCCAGGGATCCAACCTGAGCCTGAACCAGACTGTCCAGAAACAGAGAAAGTTAGCCCTTGGCAGACTCTCCTCAGGATTGCTGCAGCTGGGGAACTTCCAGGTCTCAGTCAAACAAGCTGGGCGTGTTTAAAACTTGTTTTAGTTTCTATGAATTGTATCTCAGGCTTCAGTAAGGATCCAACCAGTTCTGGTTTTCCCACTTCAGTCTAGGAAAAATACTCTGTGTGCTACAGGAAAAGCTTTACCAGTTGTGAATAACAAATGTTAGGTGGGGCCAGTAATTTCTGTAGAATGTCTTTAAGGGCTGCAAAGCAGCAGCAACTAGGCAAGAAAGAATGCTGAAGTGGAAGGGGATCATGTCTTGGGTCCATTCTCCATTTAAAAAGGATGTTGAAACTGTATCAAAATAGCAATAACTCTGTTTTGATACTACTAAAATAAATTCCTGAGAATGATGAGTGAGAAAAAAAGATGGTTTTAATTCTTTTGATGTAATCTGTGACGTTTAATTAAGTATCCAGTTTTAAATCCATTTATGTTTGCATGTGGCTTTAGCACTGCCTCTTAATTCAAGAGGCCATGTGATCATGTTATTCTCTCACAGACTGCCCTGCAAACAGCCTGTAAGGTAGAAATGCCCATCAGAAATATTAATTAGTTTTCTTTGTGACCTTTGTTTTATTTCTGAAAATTTGTTTGCTAACAATCTACAAAAAGTGATTCAGCTTCACTTAAAAAACCAGAAAAACAGGCAAACTTGAGTCAGCCAAACTGTCTGTTCCTTCCTTTCTCTCAGAACTGAACCTCAGGGAGGTCTCAGAGAAGGTCTCTCCTGCCTTCTTACTTTACTGAAGAAATGTTGCACCTTGCATATTATTCCAATTTGTAAGGATTTAAGTTGTAGAGAGAGTGAACTAAACCGTCCAATGTTCAGTACCCTACACTGTTCCTGATCCCAGTTTGTGTCCCTTTAGGTCCCACTAGGGTCACTTGCATATTGGTCATTGCCTCAGCTTCTCTTTGAAGTCAAATGTGAATAATGATGAGTTGTGATCCAAGGCTGTGAAATCCCAGAGCAAGGGCCACGTTTTCCTACTGTGCAGTTCGTGTTTCACTCTAAGTCATGCTTGGACAGGTTCAGCAGCTATGCATGTTAAATTGTTCTAAAGGCGTGTTATTTTCATGTAAAGGGAGACAGAAAGGCAGAGTCTGAAATAAATCCAGGTTGATAAATATCAGCTGTGCTAATTTTAGATAGAATTAAAGATTTGCATTTGAGCCTGTGGATGGTTTGGGAACACCACGGACCATTGTTTCTCCAGTTTTGGTTCCTGCTGTTTTGTATGCCCACCTTTTGATTGAAAGGTCTCTTCCAAACTGGCAAGAAGAAGCATGTGAATGTCTGGATCTGGCCATCTTTATTTAACTACTTTGGCACAGATGTTGGAGATAACCCTCAGCTATAACCAAATTTCCACGTGCCTTTTTGATTTTACTAGGGTTTGATTCTGGAAATTACATCTGCATTATCTGTACTACCAACTATCTGTAGCAGCCAGGTACACAAGCACACACTGCATTAATTAATAGTGCAACATGTGTCCAAGTTCAGCCTTCTCCTCTGAATTCCTCTGTCTCCTGTTGTCAGTTATCTGTATTATATATTTCATAATAGGGCAGCTCTTGCATTAAAGATCCTTATTGATCAGCCATCATTTGAAGAAGTGCTGTTCAGACTTGGCACGGAGTTAAGCAGAAGTCAAGTCAAGGACAGGGCTGGCAAGTGTTCAGGCTCAGGCACCACAGTGCTGAAATCTGCATTTATTCTAATCTGTTCAGATACGATTTCTGCAGTGCAGCCAGTGGCTAAGGCTGACCTTAAATCCAAAGAATCCTTGGCTGTTGGTCTGTTTCCAAAAGCTTAATCCCTTTTGGTCTTGAATTTCTTTTGTTCCTCCTTGTGCCTCCACAGAATTTAATGGTATTTCTATGGCTGTGTTAGTTTTCCTGAAGCAGTTCTTCAAATTACTTATGGATTATTGGTGTTTTTGCACTTTCATTTTGAAGTATTAATTTCCCTTAATCCTGCTTTTACAGCAGTGTTTCAGCTGACATGCAAGCACACTTGGAATTGCATCAGGGCTGCTCTGTGAGTCCAGAGGCAGGACCCAGTGTGGTACAAGGCACTCCTCCAAAGAGATTGAGCTGAACAGTCAGCCTCTGCTTTTCTCCCTGTCTCCCTGTGGTTAAAATCCAGCCCTGACACACCACAGATCTGCAGTTCAGTGAGTATGATGCATCGTGTTACAAATGTTACGACTAAAACAAAGAGGGAGGAGTAAGCAACAAGCTGTGCTGTGCTGCCCCAAGTCCCCATCTGTGATCTCTCTAGGTAACCTGGCAATGTTTTATTTTATTTTAATAGGGAAAATCTTTAATAGGTAGAATCAGCTGTCTGTGGCTGTGCAGGCAAGATGCTTTATCCCTTTTTGCTCACTTCCTACATAATGTCCTTGTGTCAATCTAAAGAGAACAGCTGCCTTCTGCACTGGGGAGGAGGCTACCACGTGCAGGACAGGGGTAACCAGGTTCCTGACCTCATTTTCAGTGCCTTCGTTTTCTAGCACCTGATTTCAGCAATTACAGATCCAAGTCCTGCAAGTGGGTGGTGCTTGCACTGTCTGATTACATACAGAGTTGTAAAAGATGTTGGGATCTCTAGAAATTTAGGGGCTTCAAATTCAAGAAACACTACAAGGTACATCTGAGTTAGAATTCTTCTGAGGAAGGTGATTCTCCCCCTCTACTCTGTTCTTGTGAGACCCCACCTGGAATATTATATATGGTTCTGGTGCTCCCAGCATGAGAAGGACATGGAACTGCTGGAGACAGTCCAAAGGAGGCCATGAAATTGATAAGGGGACTGGAGCACCTCACCTGTGGAGACTTCACGGCACCTTCCAGGATCTGCAGGAACCTACAAGAAAGACAGAGTGGGCACTCTTCATCAGGAACAGGAGTGAAAGGACAAGGGGGAATGGCTTCAAACTGAAAGAGGGGAAACTTAGGCTAGATACATGGATGGAATTCTTCCCTGTAAGGATGGTGAGGCACTGCACAGGATGCCCAGAGAAGCTGTGGCTGACCCAACCCTGGAAGTGTCCAAGGCCAGGTTGGCTGGGGTTTGGAACAACCTGGGATAATGGGAGGTTACCTGCCCATGGCAGGGGGTAGAAAAAGGTGATCTCTAAGATCCCTTCCAACCCAAACCATTCTATGATTCTCTATAATTCTAATATTTCTACATTTATTTCAGGGACAGCAAGATGCACCTTACCAGTTACATGCTCTTCCAGATAAAGAACAGAACAACCCAAAACCAAACCCTCTAAAAATTTATTTTTTGCTATCACCATGACAGTATGTTTTTCCCTCTGACTTATTTCCTGGAAACAGCTGAATCATTTCTTGCTCAAAAGCTCTCCAAAATTTGCAGCCAATGGCATGGAAAATTTTGACACAAAGGTTTTTAAAAAGCTCGAGTCAATTGTTTTAATGGGGAGTGGCAGGAATGTTCACATATGGAATTCTGGGAGCCCAGATATAATCCACACATGTGTAAACAGAACTGTAATGTCAGATCATCCAGGGGAATAGAACAGGAAAAACTTTTATTCTGTTAAAGAAATGCAGAAGATTTTAAAACAATCATTTTTCACTGCTAGTAATTGTGTTCCTGTGGGTAAGCAAGGCCAGGACATTGGATTTGCAAGTATTATAGAAATCTGACCTTTCCTGTAAATCTGAGTGAGATGACATGCCTTTGGTTTCATCCGAAGTGTAGATTTGTATCTTAGCACGGCGGCTGGAAGCTTTTTTGGTTGTGACAGACACTGTTTAGCCGCGAGTTGAGGTTCCCTATCACATGCTGAGTGAGATTCCGCGGTACAAAGGCTGTGTAAATTGAATTACACTAACACCACCTATAGATTCGAGGCTAGCCCATTTGCATTACAAATGCCCTTACAGTGTGCATGCCCCGCACTCACCAATTAGGCTTTCTTCTCAACCCTCTTGGTCCTTCATAAAAAGAGGGAAGGTTTTTTCTTTCCTGATGGAGCTGCAAAGAAAAGCTGCTAATGAAGGGCTGATGAATGGTCTGATTGTGTTGCTGTTTGTATAGTTTCACCTTCATTTGCATCTGTACCAGGCACAGATCCCAAGGCTCATTTTTCACTTTTCAGTGCTCCTCTTCTTTGGCCCCTGCCTACACTAGGACCAACCAAACAAGCACATTTATCTTTGCCTCCTGGAACACAGAGAATATTTCCCTTCGTGCATCCCAGGGGCCTACACGTGGTGGGATGGGACCTTTCCCCAGCACATCTGGCTTCTGCTGCAGGTTAATTTGGAAATCTGACACCAGCTGGAGCCACACTGGGAGCCATCACTACTTTCCCTCGGGAACGCTTAATGCATCATCTCTAAGTGTGTCTCCATTTCCTGCACCAAGGAACGGATCTCCTATTTAGTATCTTTCCCCAGCAGTTCTCACAGCGTGTTTGACACTGTAAAATAACTCCTTACACCCGCAAGACCAGAGAAAGCACACAAACAGTGTGTCAAATTGCTTACACAGAGCGCCCCTAAATGATTCCAATCAAAACTCTGAGTCAATTCTGCAAACAGTGGAGCAATCCCTCTCTTCCTGAAGGAGCAAACGAGTACACAGAAGCCACATTTGACAAGTGAACTCTTCAGTTCTGTAGTTCTTTGGTTCTTCCTATTTTTCCTGTCATTTTAAAAATATAGCTACTGCCAAAAAATAATGATTTTCTTTTTAAAGAAGAAAAAAAAAGAAAATGAAAGAATGTGGCCCTTTGTTTTCTATATCTGTTCAGGGAACAAGCTCCATTGATTGTATGCCAGGAAGAGGATAATGCATTAGGCTTTTTTGCATCTTTTTCCAGAATGACAGTTTAAGTCTGCTGGCTACAGATGGCCTTTGACAACTGACAACACTCGCTGTTATGCCAGTGCATGACTTCATCTGTGTGACACTGCATGTGACTGCAGCTTTCTTCCTCTTTGCTTGCAGGAACTATTCTCCATTTCAGGAGCACCAGAAGAACAGAGGTTTCCCTTGCCAGAACCAAAAGCCTAAAACTGCCTCGCAGGCACTGGAAAAACAGTATTGCTGGAATATTGTTGTTTGCTTGGGACCTTAACCACCAAGTCTGAAGTTAAGTGGCCAAATTTGGTAAAGGTTCAATACTTTTTTGAGGGGACGTTTTTCAGTACTGGTAAGGCCCACATAGGCCTTTCAGAGTGTCTGTAGTCCCTGTGTCCCATGCTCCAGAGTGCTTCCCAAAGGAACACCAAGCTTTGCAGCTTTTGCTGGTGCAAAGCCTGCAGACCTGTGCTGGAATTTGAAGAAGTTTTTCTCTTCTCCGAGTCTTGACAACCTCAGGGAATGCTGCAACTTGAATGAATGAAGTCATCCATCATCTAGCAGTAACTGGAGTAGGTTGAACTCATTCCCGTTCTGTCTTTCAGAAGCAGGAAAAAGATTAAGGTTTATATTCTAGACTTTTCCTTTTGCCACTTTGAAACTGGGGTCACAATTTGTTTTATGGTTAGTAGCTATTACCTTGTCCTAATTTTTATTATAAGTGTTTGATCTAAACTTGATTCTCAGGCCAGTTCTAACACAGGTGATTTACTACTGGCTTTTTTTAAGAAAAAGGGAAAACACTTTTATCTTTTCTACAACATTTTTTTTCTGTTTATTGCTCTAGGCAAATAGAGAACTAAGATAACACAGAGTGGTGTGGCTCATATGCAGTGTATACAGGTGCTGTCAAAGTAGTCTATCATAGGCCTGGACTTGGGATGAAATTTAGCAAATATTGGGCCTCATACCAGAAGACCACAGCCAAAAAGTTAAATGGAGACAAAAATACTAGGAATTGTATTTTTCATCCTTTTTTTAGTTTTACTGGAACTCAGGAAGCCTCCTCTGAACTATATGGCATAAGCATTTCAAAGTCTTCATATTAGTAATTCAGTTTTAACAAAACAATATGTTTTTCAATATCTGGGTAACAATGAAGAGTATATAAAATGACCTCTATTTCTTCAAAGATCGCATTTCAAAGATGATTCTGTCTTCACCTTGGAGGCACATTCCTGTGAAAATGCCACTGCCATGAGGCTGTGAACCATGCAAATGAATAGGGAAATTAAGGTGTTTAGCTGAAAATTTATTTTCTTTGAGTGATCATGTCCTTGAGTCTGGCCCTCTGTCAAAAACTGTGGGCAGCCTGGGAGGGAAATAAAAATTGACATCCCAAGATTTGTTTGGTATTAGTGAGGAGAGCACTGCTTCTGCAGAGCATAAGGGAATTCCATAACGGTTTCAAAAAGCAGTTTATTAAAATAAAATTTAACTGTCCTGGATAAGTAAAATGTCTTAATTAGAGGGGAGTTTAGGAAAAAAACCAACATTCTGAAAAGCTGATTCTATCTCCATCTTGCAAGCAAGCCGAATAAGCCCTTGTGTGTTGAATAAGTCACAGAATAGGTCTGTGACTCTTCAGAGGATAACTTCTTTGAGTATCACTAATAAAATAATATGTTCCCCACATCCTGCTAAGAATGAGTGGGACAGATGCTGCAGGTTTAACTTTGACACTTAGCCCATGTGGTCAGATGGTAATCTAAGGGATGACAAAACAGAGAAATGACACTGACAAAAAGAATTTCTATCCCAGTTCCTTTAGTCATGTGGTGGACGTGTTAGATGAACAGTCAGGGCAACATCCAGCATGTTGGAAGTGCTGAGTTATAGTTCCTGTTCTGTTCTGAAATCCATCACCTCCTCTATCAGGCAGTGATTGATCCCTTCATGCTGACAGGCATGTGGTCACCTAAATGTCACCTCTGCTGTGATGCTCCAACCAGCCTCTTCACAGACTTAGCTACCAAAATGTTCGTATTGTTCTTATAGAGTCTCCTAATGCAACACCGCTTTGAAAGATCTTGGATCAAACAAATTTATTGCTCCTTCTGTCCTCGGTTCTTGTGAGAGTGGATGAATTTGCTTTCTTGTTTTGAGACTTTAAAATGTGTGAATTTTCCCTTTGTTCAGGCTGATCTTTCTCTATCTGATGACGTGAAGTTGAGCCCTTGGAAAGGACAGGGAAGAACAGCAGCAGCTTGGCTCTGAGCAATCACTTTGGCTGGCAGTCTGGGAGAGAACACAGTCTGTTGACTGGCAGTGATATAAATATTCAGGGTTGGATTGA
>VYZT01055500.1:23330-50902 GCA_013400735.1 Pomatostomus ruficeps | reverse complement strand
TAAAAATTTTTTTTTTTCCTGGAAAGTCTAGTATTGAGCTCATGGAAGCAAGCAAGAGGTGAAATGAGGTGGTGGAAGATGTTTTGTCTTTGAGGCGGAAAAGGAATGTAGGAATGGAAAGGAAACTTATGGGGCTGAAGGACACTGCTGTGAAAATGTGTAATTTGTGTTAATGTGTTGAGTTTTTGCATATAGAATAGGACATGCTTTTGAATAGGAATGTAAAACAGAATGGAATAATCCACTGCAGAACATAAAATTGGAGAAATCTGTTGGAAAGCATTCCATCTCTAAAAGCAAAGCTTGCTAACATGCTATTTTGCATAGCTAATATTTTATAAAAGGTGTGATCAGCAGCCAAGATACTAAATAATGAACACTGAAGTACTGAGCATGACTAGACTACTGTTCTAATTCTGCAGTGAAGTACTCTCAAATACTAAATACATTTCAAACCAGGTTGTTCAAAGTAGGGCAATTTTATTTTGACATAATACATTGATAAGAAGTAATGTTCAGTGGGCAGATTGAACACTAATTACTCTGGAGTGTCCATTCACATATCTTGCTTTGAATCAGATCCTAGGTGCTCATGTTAAACTTACAGAAATTTCAAAGCCTATATGTCCTTCAACAGGCAATAGCAAATAGAAAGCAACGTACTATTGAACTTGGATTCAGTTTTCCATTTGTCTTATGACCAGTCCCTTAGAGCCCCATTTTTTCAACTTAGTTTAATTGCCCTTTACGTGGCTTCTGTCTTTTCAGCTGCAAAAGATCCACGTCTGTATTCGTGTCCGGTCTACAAGAAGAGCAGTCGAACAGATCTGAATTACATTGCTGCCATGGATCTCAAAACGCGTCAGCCTCCAGAGCACTGGGTACTCCGTGGAGTAGCACTTCTCTGTGATGTCAAGTAATGTTTAAAAAAAAAAAAGAAAAGTTTCCAGGAGTTCTTTTCTGATTTTAAATGTAAACATTAGTATGTAGTTAGATACACAGTGGAACGCTTCTAAAAATCTAAAAATATTACTTCGAAATCATAGACTCCTTTTGATATTTTTATAAAATTGTTCTCAATAAACCTCTCCAATAGGCTTATAAATGTTACAGCTTAGAGTGACGTTAACTTCGGTGTCTTTAAAAAATCACGACAAATATTTAGTGCTCCTATCACTTGTGTGTGCTTAAGCACTCCTCCTGTGTGCTTAACTTTACCTTGAATAAAGATTAATTGATTTGAACATTGCTATTTTTTGGTAGCAAATATTCTTGAGTCAGGACTTACCTTCAAGAAGCTAAATTCAAAGCTGGTTTTTTGCCTGTATGTATCCATGGAACATCAAGCCTTTCATCAAACCTTGCTGATTCATATTAGTTAAAATTCCTCAAGATGATATTCCAAGATTTACTTCCTAACTGATAGTTTGCTTGCTGTCTAAATAAAGAAGGTAAGGTTGGAAAAATGTCACACTTTTTTCTCTACGTGGAGAACTTACTCATTGTGTTACATAGGAAAACAGGCATTTGACAGCTGCCAGAGTTCCTTATTGTCTGGTTCATGACTCATGAATATGAAATGGATCAGAAGCAAATAGCTCCATAAGAATGAATGGGTTCTTTTTTACATGCCAGTATACTAGATTTGAGTCTCTCTTCCTCAAGTTTATTAGTGGATGAGGTTTTCCTTCCCCTTCCCTTTGCCCTTCCCCTTCCATTCCCTCCTCTTCTCCTTTTTTGCTTGTGTGCTGCAGCTTTTTTGGTGTCTCAGCTAGATAGAAAACTTTCCATGTAGGAATTCATCTTAAAAGGGAAATGCTGGCACTTCCGTTTGGTTGGACACCATGGGCCTCACATGTCAAGCTCACAATCATCAAAAAGCCAGTGTATTTTTGTTGCTGAGTTCAGTAGGACACGTATCTTAGTGGTCCACTAGTCATTCCCCAAAATGGCTACTTCAGAAGAGGAAGAAGAATTAATCAGTGTTCCTGGTGCATCTGTCATTCATAAAAGCTGCAATGGAGGAACTGTTTTCAATTTTATGTCAGATCAATACTGTAAGACTTCAACACTCATTTCCACAGTCAAACCTATGGAAAACTTAGGTGAAACATTGATTCTGTCAAACAAATTCTGGTTGTGGAGGTCTTTCCGTCTTGGAATTACTATTTGTTTATTTTAAATAACTCACAGTGAAACAAATGAAATATGTGAAAATCGTTTTTAGGAAATACTTTTATATGGATATGGCAATAAATAAAGTTAGAGAGTTGAAGTATTCTTTATTGAATTTTGAAGTACCATGTTCCAACTCCCAGGAGATCTCTGGATACTCACTGGATTTCTAAGTTGCCATGGACTTGTGTCTTTCATCAAGGTGTTCCCCTCTGAAGGAGATGCATCCTTGTGCAAGTCATTCATACTGAGAATTTACAAGCCGCATGATCTTCAAACACCACCTTTCCAACAGGACATTTGTTCTGCCAGCATTGCTGTAGATACAGTGGACACGTCAAACCCAATACTAATTCTCAGTGAGCGGATTGTGCACATTTTTTTCAGAGTATGATTTTCTATGCAAATAGTAAGGGAAAAGGATAGTTCCCCACACTGGTGATCCTGGTTATTCCAGAGGCTGTTAAGTCAGTGAAATAATTGATAATGGCCATCACTGTTATTTCTGTTGTTTCAGCTCTCTTTTTGTACGAGGTTTGTCATCGACTCTTTAGGTGTCTGCAAAACCACCATCAGGGATGGAGAAATGAGGCGTGGGAAAGTTCAGTGAAAAGCACTTTTGAAATGTAGTGTTATGTCATGGGCTAGAGTGCAGAACCCTACTCTCCCAGAGGTTTTGCTGCCTGGGCTGGGAGAATGCTTGGTGCAGCTCTAATTGGACCTACCTCATTTACTGCAGCCTTGCTTTGATCTGTGGGGCAGTGCCTGGTTAACCTCATCTCTCCAGGCCCTGCCTTGCTGACCCATCTTTCTGGATTGACCTCAGATCTGTCCTGCTATTGCAGCCTCATCTGGCAGTCATCGATACGCTGGCTGGCCCTGGTTGCTGTTACGGACCTGCTCTGGTTTTTTGTTCAGGTGCTCTGGGACTGTGTCCTTGTCACAGAGAGCTCTACCCTGCCCACCCTGCTGTGGGTGTTGGCTTCCAGCTCCACTGTCCTTTCCAAGCAGCCTGCCTTTGCTGTTCCCTGACATATGCCTGTTGTCTTGAGTTTTGCAGTTCTTCAATGTTTCTCTTTGCTGTAGTACTTTCTCACGCATGCTGTTGTAAACATGGCCATGTTTTTGCTAACTGTCCTTGCTGTTTTCATTCCATTCTCCTAGGCAGAGAAATGTGATGGATTTGTCCTTTGACCAGTGTGATTGAGAGGTGGTAATTTCTACCTCCAATCCACAGTGATTTCTAAAAACATATAAATAAAAGTCAGAAAGTTCTACCCTCTCTCTTTAGCCTCTCCTTTTGCTTGCTCTTTTTAGACTCTCATTTAGCTCTCTCTTTTAACTCTCCTTTTTAACTCCTCAGCCTGGTTTGGGTATGTGTGTTTGTGTCCATACAGTACAGTCAGACATCGACAATATGCCTTTAAACGGGGGGGAAAATGAACTGTTTCTTGTTCATAGCAGAAATGGGCAATAAAATGCATCAATGGAAAGGAATATCAATAAAATAACCAAACCTGAAGTATTGTAGAACTGGATGTCTAAAAACTGTTTGGCTCTGCTGTTAGTACTGAATGGATTAGTCGAGAAATACCATTCACAGACTTCAATTATGCTGCTATTAAGCATACAGCACTAACAATTTGAGGGTCTGGAGGTGTTCAGGATTACAGAATGTATTCTCTATATGAATTTCTCATATTGGGCATGATAAATACATGTGTTTCGGAGAATATTTAAAAATAAACATTATACAAATTTATCTTGGAAATTAATAGTAAAATAATGTTCCGAACAAGGTGCAGTTATTAGTTTCATCATAGTGCTTTGAAGTACCTCATAAATTTTAGAGTATTTAAAACAGGAAACCTAATAATTCAAATATATGTTGTGCTGTGTAGGCTATACTACTACTATATAACTTCTCTCCAGAAAAGCTTTTTTCTTTGAGCTCTGTGCCTACACTCATATCTCTTAGATCCTAGGTCACTTTTCTCACAGTTCTGATTTCTTGCACTTCTGAGATTATGAGGAAAAAGAAAAATTCAAGTTTATAACACAGTAGGAAATGCAATTCCAGACTGACTGTAAGTATGGTTGTCATCATTGAAATGGATTTTTTTTTTAATCAAAAGTACATTAATATGGTATAAGTACAAAATTTGCGTTAATAAGAAATTGCTTCTTATTCTGGAATATCCTTCATTAAATTATTTTTGTAATTAAATCAATGTTGAAGAAAATTCAGTTTTTCTTTATTATGTGGGGTTCTTTTGTTCATTCCTTGCTTGGACAGTTCTCCTATTTAAATTACTCAAAGCTGGTTGTACTAAGTGGCTTCCTAATGAATCTTGAAATAAAGCTTGGCTACTGTTCATATTACCACATTTTAATTTTTAGCTTTCACATTCACATTGCACAAGAATTATAGATGTATAGAAATATCTGAAGGCTTTTGGAACATACACAACACTTAAAAAAAACAATGCTGCGGGGGTGGTTGCATATGAGACAAGTTGCTTATCAGTTGTGTAAAACTGAATTAAATGGATGAAATAAAAAGACAGTTCTTGACATGTCTGCAGATCCCAAGATGCACCATTTACTGGAGCTTCTGTCTTTTAATTTGCACTACGCAGCTTTTCCATGGACTATACTACTCTATAACTTTTTTTCTTATAATAAAATTAAAACATCCAGTGTAAGTGATCATGTATTATGAGTCTGTAAATTAATATAGAAAAATGTATTAAAACCTGAGCTTTCAAAACGAAAAAACAAATGTGTTACCAATCTCACTTTGCCTCTGAAATCTACACTAAAATTAGAAATTTCTTAGTATTTACTTGCAAATTCAATCTTTTAACCAAATCTCCAAAACAACTATTGAACCAACACTGGAAAATTTGGCAGAAGAAAAAGAGGGAAAAAGGGCATGGTTAAAGTATTTTTCAGTTTGAGCTCTTATTTAAAATCTATCCTGGCCTTTAGCTCTTTAGTACAGTTATTATTTGCATTCCAATCTCTTCAAGAGCTGAAGGAGTTATTTTAGTTTTTGCTGTCAGAGGGTATGAGCTATCCTATTTTGGTAAGAAAAACAACAGATGTTTGCTGATGTAAAAACATGATTTTTTTTTTTTTCTAAAGGTGTTATCTTAGAACAAGAAAATCTACACATGGGAAGAGTTAGGAAGCTCTGTGAAGCGTCTGTGAAAAGAGGTTAACATGATTGAACAGAAGGCATAGTAACCTGTTAAGCCACTGTTTTTACATGAGTTGCCTGCAAATAGCAAAGTTTTCAGTTTCCCCGTTAAACTGCCGCAAGAATGGCAGCCAATATTTATAGCTCCTCCTGCAAAGCGTCTCCCCCACCACCTTTTATTTCTTGAGTACAACGCATGTAAATTTTGCAGAAAAATGTAACCTGGAATCTCTTGTTAACTGACCTATTTAACTGGTTATATTATATGTCACATTATGCTTTCCTCTCTTTAAGCTGAATTAGTTCTCCCTCTTGCTCTGAGTGAACTGCAGTTCCAGCAAAATAACAGTATCTTAGTGTGGAAAGAGCACTGTAAGTGGTTCATCTTTCAGTGTCTTTCCGATCTGATTAATACGTGCTTAGAAAGGAAACATTAACTGATGATGAAGCTCATAAGCACTGTAGAAGATTGTGACAAGAGTGTGTGCACAAAGAATATCTAGAAATGTTTTGTGAAGTAAGATGTGCTCAATACAAGTCCCTTCTGTGGGCCATCATTTTCACAAATTAATTCTTTCATTACTTAAAATGGGTTTTTAAGAAAGATGGAGAAAAACATGTTAGTAGGGCTTGTTGTGGTAAGACAAGGGATAATAGTTTTAAACTAGGAGAGGGTAGACTTAGACTAGATAAAAGGAAGAAACTTTTTATAATAAAAGTGGTGAAACACTAAAGCTGGTTGCTCAGGTAGGTGGTAGATGCCTTATCCCTGGAAACATTCAAGGCCAGGTTGGATGGGGCTCTGAGCAACCTGATCTAGTTTAAGATTGCAGGGAGGTTGGACTAAATGACCTTTAAAAGCCCCTTCTAACCTAAGCCATTCTATGATTTTATAACTTGCATAAATCAATATTGTTTCAATTAAAATACTTTGTATAAAATGTGCAGATGAGACAAAACAATAATCATTTCAACCAAAGCTCAAATAACTGTGCCTTCCAAGATAAAATGTTTGCTTCATTTTACCCATTAAATAAGTTGCTTTGCATTTCTTCTTGACACTGCATGGTGGTGTAGTAAAGCTCAAAAATGCTTGTAGTATGATGTCTTTTTTGCATTTTGGTCTCCAAATTCTGCATAGTAATCCTTACTTCCCAAACAAAGCTGTTTATTATTTCAAAGCAAGCTGTTTTGGGTGAGTTATGTTTGACAAACAAGAAGTTTGTTACTTGGATAAATGGAGAAGCCATGTAAGAAATGCATGATCTATGCAAAACAAGACATTTCACAATAGGAGGAGGTATATCAGAATGTAATGGGAGTGAAATCCTTAAGAAGAGCCATGCTGATTGGTGGTCATTGGATCACAAAAATTTGATCAATTGGCATTAGTGTTAGAATGAGTCTCTTCTTGTTTGATCCTTTTAAAAATTAAAAAGGCAATACTAATGCTACTGGAGCTAGCTGTATTCACTGGATGAACAGTAGTTTCTGGTTTTACTAAAATGGTTGAATATCCAGCCCATGTGTTTGGTGAATGAAGTTTCCTACAGTCAGAGATCTCAGAATACTACTTCATGAATAGGACACTCTTTTAGACTGTGTTGAATGAGTCCTTGCATTTGAGAAGAAGGAAAAACCTGGGGCAAAAGTGAAGGGAGAGGACCATGTGTGAAAGCTGGGATGGATCATGATCACTTCAATATTTTAGTGAATATTCTACTTATTGAAATACTTTTAAGGAAAATGCTCTATGGGTTTATTACTTGTAAGGGATGTTGTGGTATCACAGAATTTTTGAGGTTGGAAGGGACCTCTGGAGGTCACCTCATCCAATCCCCTGCTCAAGTAGGGTCTCCTAGACCTGTCTGCCTAGGACTGTGTCCACGTAGATTTTGAATTTCTCCGAAGGGGTGGAAACTCCACAGCTGCTCTGGACAACCTCTCCCAGTGGTCAGTTACCCTCACAGTAAAAAGAAAGCATTTCCTGACCTTCATGCAGTATCTCCTGTGTTTCAGTTTGTGCTCTTTGCTTCTTGTCCTATCACTGGGTGCTGCCGAGGGGGACCGATGCTGGTCAGCACTGGCACGCCACGGCCCTTGAGAGCGTCCTGCGGAGAGTGACTCTTCCAGGGGCTGTGGCAGGCCTCCCTGGGCAGTGGGTGATTGCAGTGAGCGATATCAGCTCTTGGGGGCAGCTCTTAGCGATTCAGCTCTTGTGATTCCAGCTCTTTGCGAATCACCCAAGGCCAGCTTGGGGACAGAGAGAGATGAGGAGACCAGTTTGGCAGTTCCACAGGGGTGGCTTTATTGTCCAAGCAGCCTCTGCGAAGGGGAGGCCAAGGGTGGGAACTCCCTCTTTTCCCCTGGGCAGAGGCAGTGGCTTTTTTGGGGAAGGCAGGGCTGGGGTGGGAGCTGACCGGCCAGCTGGGCACAAGGTGTTACCATAAAGGCGCAAGGCATGCTGGCGGTGGTTCATTTTGGTCGCCGTGACCTAGGGGAAGGTTTCTTATCTCTGATCCTCAGGCCTCTCGCCTCCATGGGAGTGCCAAGGGCTCACAGCCCTCCACAGGGTGCCGCTGGAAAGAGCTTGTCTCTGTGCTCTCTGCACCTTCCCTTCATGTATTTACATACGTTAATGAGATTCCCCTTCAGCCTTTTCTTCTCCGGGCTGAATGGTCCTGCTGTCTCAGGGTTACCTTGTGGAAGAGATGCTCCAGTCTCTTTATTATACTAGTGACCTTTAACTGGAGTCTCTCCAGTATCTCTGAAGATTTTATGGCAGATTTCTTTTACAAGAGTTGGCATATGTCTGGTTCCCAACAATGTATGTGTTATAGGAACAGGTATTTTAAACACGATAGGGCAACTGGTTTGCTATTCCTAGTTTTGAAATCTTGTGCTTTTACAAGAAGTATTTATTCAAATGAATCAAAAAATATATAATTTTTGTATATATAAAGAGGCTGAATTGTAAATTGGCAAATTTTTAAACACCTTCCTTTGATATAAAACTAAAATACATTATTTTGTTTGTAATGCCACCTGTTTATTGAACTGCAAGACAGTTACTGAGACTGGCAATATGTTTTCCAGATGTTGGAAGTTAGACATGTAAAATGTACTTATGCTTTTCTCACACTAGATAGGAAAATTTCGGGAATACGCTGTGGTTCCAATGATTGTACCAAAGCGTTGTGGATTCTGCTACCATTCCAAATTGTCCTAACAGCTTGATTGCATGGAAGTTTCACATTGCCTGTGACTCTGCTGGAAGCAGCAGTATCTGACAGTTTGTGTTGAGGCATTGGACCCATCTGGAATTTGGATGTTGTCAGTGAATTAAGTCACACCAGGTTTTCTCCTTTTGTCTGTGCATTGGGTGTATGGAAATCAGGTATGTTCCAAGGATTATATTGTTGGTATTTGCAAAAGGCTCTGACAGTTCAAAGCATCCAAACTCTACAAATGTCTTTATTTTTAGCAGTTTAGGGCTTTGTTGCAGCTACTGTATCTTGTACCTGATGGGTTCACAAGCCAAGCTATGGCAATGAGACAGACAATAAAAATAATCTTCCTGCATTTTTTCAAGAAGAAATTGTTCTCTGCATTAAGTGGAGATAAGAGAGATCTGAGGAGGGATCAAGACAATTGAAATGAGAACAAAGAAGTTTCTGCCATTCATCTAAACAAGGTTAAGGCTAAAGAATGAAAGCTTTAGAAATAAAAGCTGCTCTGCTCCTGAACTTGTTGGATTAAATGATCTTGTCTGATTTGTTCTCTTCTCACTCTTTTTTTTTTTTCCAGTGGGAATATATTATTTCCTTGATTATTATTGAAACTCCATAATTATTGTTACAAATGATAAATATAGAAGTAATAATTTTGGATATATCAATTTCAATTAATATAGGTCTAGTAGAAGACTTAGTAAATGATTCACTTTGTTTTATTAACTAATAACAGTAACATTTAGCATCTCAGGCCAAAACAAATAAGTTATGAAAAATACTAGCTGAGTATAGGGTAAAAACATGCTTTTAGTGTTAAGAATTTTCTTTTTACAAGATGAAAATTTTAATTTACTCTCTGATGCCAGGGAGTTTATTTGAATTTTAGCAGCAGGAAAAAAACCACTTAATAACTTTAAAGTAATTTTTTATGAAGTTGAGTAATAGTTTGAGTCTGAAATTTATCATAGAGGTAAAATATATCGAGTGGCAGTCTCTGACCTGTATATGAAAAAGTTCTGTTAATCACACTTAAATGTAGTTATATAACTCAATGTCTCTTACACTTACAGACAGTTGATTGCAGTTATCAGAAAGCTGCTTAAACACTGAGGCTTTGATTAAGGTCTGTGTCTGAATGCTTAATTACACTACTCCTAATATAGTTGCAAGGCAAAAATACATAAACCCCTGATGTTTCATCTGAACAATTTCCCCTGATAGCTGGTAATCTTACATGCATAAAATAAAAATTATAGACATATAAGTATTTTGGACATAATCAGCTTTTTAGTCTCAAGAATATGAGAGTTAAGATGATTATCCCAGAGCATTCTGAAGTGAGATATCCTCTGGTCTCTCTGGAAATATTAATTTTGGTTATTGTACCTTGGAGAAAGAAATAAAAGTGACTGAACTGCCCATTTAAATGCAGGATTAAGTTCTGACTCCCTGGAGTGTCTAAGCCAAGGAAACAGGCTGAAGAGGAAGGAAAATTGCAGTGACTTTTGGTGCCACAGTGAACAGCTTGAGCAGTGTCTGAGAGGAGAAGCCCAGTCACTGTCATGAGCATTGTAGGAAAAGCACACCCGAGCAGGCACTAGGTAATTTCTTTCACTAAGAGAATTGTGTATTCTCTCTTGTTTTGTGGTCGTTTTCAGTTTATCCAATCTTTAGTATCTTGGTGGTGTTTGTGATGCAAAGAACTCCACAGTGTTTGTTTTAGTGGCTTCCTTTATATCGCTGAAGTGAAGTTAATTACCCTAAATTTGTTACATTGCAAGCTTGGAGAAGCCTATCTCTCTCTTTGTAGATGTTTTTAAGCATCCAAACACCCGTGCATTTTGTAAGAGTCTAGCTAGATAAGCCATTTCAGAAAGACAGATAGGAACTTCTTTTGGGGAAACCTAATAATTCCTGACCAGCAGCTCTTAAGAGGCCAGCTTAATGACAGTTGATGGCAGTATGTGTCCTCACATTTTTTTATGCAGGAGTAATGACTGTGACCTCTTGGAGCCATTTTTCAGGGAAGTAAAATATGATCTTACTCACCTTTGTTACCAGAGGTCAGCACTTACGTTCATTCTTTCAATTTCTGTTGAAAAGAGGAAGTTTGCTGTTTATTTTTAAACTGCTTTTGTGTCCATTGTAAGTTGGAGAATTCCTTGACATCAGAAAATGCCATCTCACCTAACTGGTGCCTGTTTCCCAGGAAACATTCAGCCACTTTAGTGAAGCTGAGAGTCTCATGTGAAATTGCCGCTTTCCCAAACAAATCCAATGATAAAATGACATGTTTATATTATGGTAATGGTAGGATTATACTGCAATTAATTTTAAGACAATAATAAGGAGTTGCTTGTAGTTTAGGTTTTACATTCAAAACAAACAAAAAAGTAATCATTAACTCTCAGACACTGAGATACCGCAGTTAAACACGTGAAGCACAGAAAGCAAAAGGTGGAAGTCGCAACTAGTGAAAAGTTTTATTCCTCCTTGTTAAAGGTGTTTATTCTGTGTGGGAAAGACTTTGACCATCATTTCTTTTCTTTATGCTTCTTTTCCCTTTCTCCTCTTTACCATCTTTCTACACTTTCCTCTCATTAGTATTACAGTGTTCTCTGAGTTGATATACGATTCAGCACTCTGCTGAATCACAGGCGTGGCCCTATAAAACATTTTACTGCAAGTGGAATGAAAAGAGCAGCTGCTCTGATACAACCTCTTTTTCTGAAGCTATTGAAGCTGAAGCTCGCTAGGTGTCAGCAGAGTAGTCCAGAAAAAAAGTGGTTTTTTCCCCGAGAATTAATAAAGGAAGTAGCAGGTAACAGTTAAAAGTTCATGCATGTAGCAGAAATTTTAAAGCATATTAGGTGGTTGTTTTAGCTTATGTTAACCTAACCAAGAAGAGCAGTGTTATTGTGCTTCCCGTGCCATCAGCTCTGTTTTTATTTCATTGTCAAACTGCTTTTCATATGTACAAAGTCGCATTGTGTGTCTAGGGAATAGTGACTACGTGCGGCATTTCAGGCAGTAAATGAGAAAGACCGTAAGCTAGAAAAATGATTCCTCGGTGAACTTTTCAAAATACCCAATCTGCTCAGACATGAGGGCTACAGACTGTCATGAATAACTTTCTCTTCCATTTCCTGTGTGTTACCCTGTTCTGTTGTTTATTCTAAAGACATGCAGAAATTCTGCCTTTAAAAAATTATTATTTTTATTCTTTATTCTAATAATTGATAAAAATTTTTGCGTTTTCTTTGTCTTTCAGCTGGGTCTGACACAGAGGATAGCATCTGCCTTCACGCTCAAGGGAGTTATGCTTGCCAGCCATTCAGATGTCATCTTCCACTGGCACGCTTCGTCCTGGCTAACGCTGGGCTCAGCAGTGGGTGTTTATTTTATTCTTTGACAAACACTAGCTGATAGATCCGCTTCCCTTGCCTTCCTTTCCCACTGCCTTTCAAACATTTTGGCTTCCTTTTAGAGTGGTTTGCAAAGGCTTGCCTTGCCTCTCAAACAGTGTGGAATTAAACAGCTCAGAAAGCCGTTTTATAATCAAAAATTAGCTCTACCTGGAACTTCTGTGACACTAGCCATAGCTTGTTCCTGGAGAACAAGCAGCTTCTACTACATGATATGCAATAAAATGTAACTGATACAATCCACACATAGAGTGCATAATTGTATACGTTTCAATGTATACACTTCTATATGGATATGAAAAGTATGGCATGGTAAGTTTTTAAAATCATTGGTATATGATGTTCCCTTGATTAACTTTTTCTTCTTTATTTTTCACACTGGATGCTTGGTATCCGTGTAGAAGCAATTGTTGAGTGACTTAGGGAACTGTCTGTGGAGAGTGGAGCTTATTTCTGTGTTTATGTATGGAACTGATTCAGCCTCTAAGCAGGAAACATAGATATTGGCTTATTGCGGAGGCTGAAAAGTTCATCCTCTGTGTCTGATGAAATTTGTTGAGTTAGAGATGAGTGGTGCTATAAGGCAAGAAATAATGACCTCTGAGGCTCCAGAAAGAGTATCAATAAAAGTGAGTTGGCCAAATCTAAGGCTCTGCAGTATTAAGTGTCTGAAACTGCTGGTTAATATTTAGCTACTGCAAATGTTCACGAGGATGCACCCTCTAAAGAAATAAAGCACTGGATATAATTATTTTTGCCTTTATGTATTTCCTAGAATTTATGGCTTTAAAGATAGCACTCAACAAGACTCCTGCAGCATTTAACTTCTGTTAGAGGGAACTGCCCTATTTAAAAGCTATGGATCACACAGACTGTTTTGTTAATGCACTAATGTACACAGGACAGAGAACAAGTGTCTTTTGCCTTTGCCATATCTGGAACATTTGTCCAGGGAGAAAAGAAACTCAAGACCCAAAAATTACTTCAATGGTAATTCAGTAAAGAAGCAATATGGGTTTTCTGTTTACTTAAATTTATCATTATTTAAACTTTTTTTCTTTTTTTTTAACATGAGGGAAAAAACTTATTATTTATTTCAACAAAAATAATATCCATGCTAAAAATAACTAACATAGTATGAAAAATTAGGGAATGTAATTTTTCAGAATGTAAAAAATAGCGTGAGCATCTCTGTCAATAGTACAAGAGAGAGAGAATCTTCTATGTCTTAAACTGTGAATGAATGTGAAAGAACTGTAGCAATTCTTATAAATTCATGGCTTTAGATGAGCATAACAATACAGGAATAATAGTAGTAATACTAATAATAATCATCATCCTCCACCTGTATATTTTTCAAGAGTAGTATTTAAATATCCTGAAAGCCAGTATAACAGACTGCATGCTTGCTTGCTTGTTCAGAAACCTGTGCTAAGAAGAGGTAAATTTTCATGTTATGTCAACTTTTGATACAATTAATTCTTTTCTCAGACTGGGCATTAGTGTATGGCCACTGCCTGCTTTAAACTTAATGAGTAAGATCAAGTAGGGCCATGTAGCTCGCTGCATTCCGAGGAGTGGGTCCTGCACAGTATGTAAATCAAGTGCACCTACTCTCAGGATCCTTGAAATTATTCTCCATGAGATTTTAATAAGGTGTGCTAGGGACGAAGATCATTAACAGTCTTGTCTATAAATCTCTCAAGTGCTGTATACAGCACAGTGTTTCTTGTGGCCTGTAGTAGGGTTTTGCTGTATGAGTTAGATTTCAAATCATGTTAGCACTGGTTATTTTACAGTAAAGGGCTTATTTTATAGCAAAGGGGTTGTTTTAAATCTGGCATTGATGCAAGCGCCCTGAATAATAGCAGTGACAGTGCAATTGCTTGATCTTTCCATGGTCAGCTTTGGAACACCAAATGTTCATATGGAACACTGTATGAAATAATTTCTAATGTTGTAAGAAATGTTCTAGGTATTATTGTAGAAGTCTGAAATCGATTTTGCTGGCAAATGGAAAAAACCCCAACAGATTGCAGGTGTAACATGATTGCTAGGTGATGTCTGTTTGGCTGTCGATGCACAGAAACACGGTGGTGTCAGAGTTAATACCATTAATTACAGAAAAGGTGCAGGAGTTCCCAAGCAAGAGAACAGCTGTCACTGGGATCAGGCATACCAGGGTAAGGGAGTTTCTGGGGACCCACAGGTTCAGCTCATTGCCTCGTGCATTCTGTGAAGCAGTCTGTCTGCAGTTTTAGGAATATGAACAGAGGGACATCCCGTACAAAATGTGTAGTGGGTTTTTTTGAGGTGACAATCTATCCCTCATCTCTCGGTGATTTTGTGCTTCCAAAGGTACCCCATTTTGGTTTCATGAGTCTAACTTTGTAGCAGGTAGGCTTTGAAAAAAGAAGGAAAAATCTCGCTGCCGATAAACTGACTGCAATAAAGAGTCATAAAGCTTTGACTTGTTTTAAATAACCTTGATTTCTGTAATTGGTTCAACTTTAATTTTGTATGCAAAATATGTCTTAAATGCTACATGTTCTTGGCTTCCTGAGCTCTTCAAATTTATTTTGCTGCTATAGCTAAACAGTCATAATGGAGAACTACAATAGTAGAATAAAATTTTGGGGTTTGTGTTCCAGGTATACCTCTGCTCATAAAAGCATTTATTGAGGTGAATTAAGGCCTCTGCTGCTGTTTTTTGGAATTGTTTGTAAGAGTTCTGAAAAAAAAGAGTGAAAAAGTTTTTAAAAAATAAACTAGTTAATTAGGGCAGAAGTGTCTTAACATTGCAGATTGCTTCCTTGGCATAATAAAAGTTATTGACATAATTTTTATAGACACTCTCCTGAGCCAAAAATCAAAACCAAAAAAGAGGTCAGAAAAATTATGCATTCCCTTGAATAAAGCAGAACTTTCTGGAGAAAAAAAAAAATCTAAACTATCTTGCACTGAAGGTACTGGCCTGAAAAGTTTCATTTTAAAACTATTGGTTTTTAAAACCTTTGGGTACATTGTTATTTTGCATATTTAGTATCCTGAGTTGGAAGGGATCCACAAAGATCATCGAAGTCCCAACTCCTGGCCCTACAAAAACTNGATCCACAAGGATCATCGAAGTCCCAACTCCTACAAAAACCCCCCCAAGGGCCACACCAAGTGCCTGAGAGCATTGTCCCAACACTTCTTGAACTCTGTCAGGCTTGGTGCTGTGATCATTTCTCTGGAGAGCCTGTTCCAGTGCCCAACCACCCTCTGGGTGAAGAACATTTTCCTGATATCCAGGCTAAACATCTCCTGACCCAACTTCAGGCCATTCCCCTGAGTGCTGTCCCTGGTCCCCGCAGAGCCTGCCCCTCCTTTTCCCCTCATGAGGAAGTTGTGACTGCAGTGACGTCTCCCTTCAGGCTCCTCTTCTCCAGGCTGAACAGACCAAGTGACCTCAGCCACTCCTCATACAGCTTCCCCTCAAGGCCCTTCACCATCCTCACTGTCCCCCTTTGGATTCTCTCTAACAGCTCAATGCCTTCCACTGTGGCACCCAGAACTGTCCCCGGCACTGGAGGTGAGGCCGCCCCAGTGCAGAGCAGAGCGGGACAATCCCCTCGCTCCCCCGGCTGGCGATGCNCCCCTCGCTTCCCCGGCTGGCGATGTTGTGCCTGATGCCCCCCAGGACACGCTTGGCCCTCCTGGCTGCCAGGGCACTGCTGGCTCCGATTCAGCTTTTCATCAGCTGGGACCCCCAGGGCCCTTCCTGCAGCGCTGCTCTCCAGCCTCTCCTCCTCCTGTCTGTACACACAACCATGGTTGCCCCGTTTCAGGTGCAGAATCCGGCACTTTCCCTTGTAGAACTTCATACAATTCACGATTGTCCATCTCTCTAATTTGTTGATGTCTCTCTGTGAGGCCTCTCTGCCTTTGAGGAAGTCAATAACTGCTCCAAGCTTAGTATCATTTGCAAACTTACTTAGTATTAATTTGAGTATGAAACCTAATTTTTAAACCAAAGTGTCAGAGTTCCATGTTTCTATCATTTTCCTTTCTTTAATGACAAGAGCATGCAAGGGTGTGACAGGAAATATAGTAACAGGAACAGAGACATTCCGAATGGTTTTATGGCTGCTATGTATTAAAAAAAAAGAAAAAGGACAACCCCCTTGATATAACCTCTCTTGAATGTATGCTTAAAGACACATGCTAAAGTGTTTATAAAAATGAAACTACTTAATTGTGATATGTTTGGAAAAGGATCATTTTTACAGTCAGACTGTATGGAAGTATGAATCTTATATTTTCTGGGATATATAAAAACAAGTCCAATCTCTGTCTTGGGTAGTCTCTAATCAAGCAATATGTACTTGAATAAATAAAAAAGATATGGTTTTCAAATCAGTTACAGCTTAGCTTCAGCTTATCTTTGAGAGGCATATAATGCTATTGTACTGGATGATAGGGTATTTTATAGACACTGGCAATTTAACTATAGGAAACTTGCAAGATAGAATTACTATTTCACTATTTCTAATGAAAATTAAAAGCAGAGTTAAGAAATGTAAAGCAGTTAATGCAGTACTTAAAATGATTATATCTGGAATGGACACGAGCTAGAAGCTCTATGGTTTAAGCCATAGTGTGTTGAATGCTATGTGCTGAAAACTACAATTAACAGCAGGAAATGAGTGTTTTATTAAAAGAAGGCGTTCCTTAAGAAGCACTGCATAAGATGATAACACATTGTAAAGGAGTACAGAAATTCAGTGCAGCTGACCACAGAGGACATGGGGAATGTTTGAGTGGAATTGGTTATTTGAGTGTACGCAGGCTACAAGTATTTAAGCTTGATGGAAGGTCTTGGAACTACCTTGTCTGAGAAAGCAATGTGGCAATGAAACACATTTCTTTCCAGCTGGTCCCACTTATAAAGGCAACATAAGTCATAGCTGATAGTAAAATTTATTTGATACTCCATGCAGATTACTATTTTTGCAGTTAGGGACATCTTGGCCAAATTTTTACTGTTGAGATATAACTGTGGTTTACATATGTAGTGCAGGGTTGTCAGGGTTATTAGCATTTGCAGATAATTTAGACTACATGTTTCCTCTGACTGTTCCAGTATGCTGACTGGACACCCTTTATCCACAATGGTTTCTTGTGTCCCCTTGAGGGGGAGAAAAATTTCCTTGGGGTCCTATTTCCTTGCAGGCTGCCATGACCATGTGCAGGAGTACAAAGCTGAGAGGGGAACAGCTGAGAATGTCAAGAAAGAGAAGAACAAAGGACTGGGGAATAAAGCCAAGATTGGCATATGGAAAAGGTGGGGGACAACATAAGGAAAACCCAGAATATGGTGAAAAGCAGGTGGGAGTAGGGAAGGAATAGATATGAGCTGATTGGGGAAGATAGAAGTTTAAAACAGGGAAGAAGATAACTAACACATGAAGCAGGAGGAGAAATGAGGTAACAAAATCAGCATAGGAGCCTAGAAAGGATAGCCTTTTGCAGCAGCTGTAGGGTTCCTTTGCAAGGCAGGTCTTTGCACCACCAAGTCCTGTATCTTGATACTAATTTATTGGAAGAAGAGTGGAAGTGAAACTTAGCAGTTTTAAGTGTATTCCCCCATATGTTGGCATTACTGCAGAATTCCCTAAAGATAATTGCTGGGCAGTTAATTACCCTGAAGTGTTTGCTGCTGTTCTGTAGTCTCAATTGGGAGCCAGTAATGAGCTCTGTGCCTCTTTGTTTCCTTCAGACTACCTATCCCTGGCCAGTTTCCCAATCTGTTATCAGTGTTAAACTTTACAATGTTTAGCTTTCTAAAAAAACAAATAGTTTTAAACATTTTGTACAAATAATGTATTTATTCTTTCAGGCAAAACTGAAATACTTTTTTCCCTAGATTTTCTTTTGCAGAAGTGTTAAAACCCATGGCAGTGAAATGACCAAATGTTGGCATTTAAAATGTTTCTGTGGATTTCCTTTTGTTCCTGTTGTTTCTATGGAGTAGTCACTGTTGCTGTGTATTTTTTCTCTTTGTGTTTGCCAGAACAGGACTAGCTGGGTCAACATGCTCATGGTGTTAGTGGGAAGTAACATAATTGCTGCTTGATTAGAGGAGGCATTTTAGAAACAGATTTCTGAGACAGAAAAATGCCTATAATATTTAAATTTCCCCAGCAATGGCATAATCATGAGTAATTAGCTAAACAAGCCATGGTTAATTGTGATCAGGTAATAACCTTTACATTGACAAAAAAGGGCCAATAAAAAATAGATGGAAGTAAATCTAAACAATATTTGATATTGTGGTGTCCTGAACTTTGCTGCTACTAAGTGTGCACTTATGCATATGAAACTAAAGTCTCTAGTGCAATGGAGCAGTGATCCTTTAATTATTTTAATCAATATTATGCAGTCAGACAGGTTAAGTAGCTACCTGCTATAGCTGACTAAACTTGATGAAAAGAACCCCCTTCCAGTCTGTGTTCTCATGGGTGCACTCAGATGGATGCGCTTTCACCTAAAAGGCATGCAGATGCCTGACAGCAAGCTTTTGGGAAGTGTTTTGAGTAATGAAAATTTTAACAGTTAATGGGCTGTTTTTCAAAGATGTGAGAGAAAGTGAAATGAAGAATGCGCCGCCAGCAAAAACTGGTGTGTTATATCCTCTTGTGCCACTTTCTGTGTTATATTTGACCACTGAATTTTGGCCACATGCATTGACTGTTGTTTATGTGAGAAATGTTGAATGCAATTTATAAACTAAAAAACCAGCAAAATTGTGCTTCTTGTTTTTTTTTTTTTATTATTCAGAGGCTGCAGAATTTCCAAGTCAGTCAGATTCTACAACCTTGCAGTTTAGATTGTGCTTCAACATGAAACTGAATTTTGTCACCTCAAATATGATGTTGGAGAAAATCCCTCCAGAAAATTCCTAATGGAACCAAGACAGAATGTAGGATAGAGATGAAGCAACTCAGAGGTGAGCTGAGCTGATTTGCACCATCAAGTGCCTCTGTGGTTGAATTCTGACCCTGCACAGGCACAGTTTCGGCCCAATGAAACCTCACGGATGCCAAGCATTTCCTGCCAGCATAAAAAATTCACACTTCCAGCGTTCATTTTAATGAAGGCTTCTGCATATGTGGATTTGCCTCTGAATTGCTAGAGATGACCATCTCTGAAGAGAAGACATAAAATAAAAATGGAGTGCCACAGTGCAGGAAATAGAGCTCTGGAAGCATGTCCGAGAAGAGTGCTCGCAGCCCAGACTGTTTTAGTTATGCAGCAGGAGGAAAACTCAGCTGTTTGCACAAAGTCAAAATTTCACAATGGAAATGACTGTGCGTGATCAACTAGGAATAACAGGATTGAGGAGTATCAGCAAAGGAGTTGAAACAAATGCTCGCAGCCAGCCTTGCCAGTGTGCCATTCTGTGCCAAATGTATAATGAACTTCTGGCAATACAGTGGCCACACGGTACCAAGATCATGGGCATCCGAGGATTCTTATTAAACTGTGAACACTCCATATCCACTGTTCATTGTATGCCATTTGCTTTAGGCTTAGAAGCTCATTAAAAAGCTACAATGTGACCTTTAGAATTTTGAGAGGTATAGTTCGCTACATAGCTTCAGTGTTTTGATAGTTTTTCTCAAATGATTTCTAAGCTTGGACGAAACTGTAATATGGACAAGCCTGTTATGATGCATGTTCAAAAATGTGTCGCCAAAAGCACATTTAAGAATGTGCTATAGCTTTACAGACCCCATAAACACACAGAGTTCCTAGCTCCCATAAACTAAGAGATGATAGATAATTGTTTAGAAAGTTAGAAAAATCTGTGAAGATACAGCTTGACTGAAATTCTTTTTGAAGCGAGACCCTCACCGTGTATTATAACAGGAATAATTGGACACACTGGGAAAAGAAGCGTATATACACTAATCGTGAAGGCACCTCAGCATTAATCAGAGAAACTGAAACCGCTGTCAAGGCTCAATCACTCTTTGATGAAGTGGGCTTCAGAGAATACTTGAAAAGAATAGAAGTGTAGAAGCCCTGAAAGGAATCCTGAACTGACAATAGAGAAGCTACAGTGAGGTCAGCAGAAGCCTCCTACTGTTACCTATAATGTTACCTTTTGGACACATCAGTGTCCCGGTGAGACTGAAAATAGCATATTGATGTGTCTTCATTCAGAATGATGGTAATTAAAATGGAGACTCAGATACCGTTCTTAATGACAAAAAAGATTATTTGTTTTACACGATGTCTCTGGTCATGGTTGAGACAGCCAGCCTTCATAAGCCTGGTTCATGATACCATCTCAGTATTACTTCAGTAATACTTTTTGCTGGCAATATCACAATTACTGATTTTGTACCGAACATGAATTTTTTGCTTTTTTTTTTCTCCCAAAATATCACTAGACATCATAATGTGTGACGTCACTTGCTACATGCTATTTCATACTTACTGAGTTCTTGCCTGCTGATGGGATACGACTCCTGCTTCTTCTCTATTAACTGTGGATAACTCATGGCTACCTAATAAAAACAGATTTCTGAGATCACCTGAACACTGGTAGAAAGTCTTGTCTTCATTAAAATTTCTCTTTTGAATGGAAAATAGAAGGACAAATTGGGGAAAGAAACTGGCATGGAGTGATCATTAGACGCAGCTTTTAAGGGAAAGAAAGCATCAAGTTTCACTGTCACAGACATTTAGTCTTCTTGCTGATGTATCCTTACGTTGTGAATGTGATCAAAGACATCAGGTGATGAAGGTTCATGGTAAGATGATGCATGATAGAAAGCTGCTGGGCAAAGCAAGATTAAAATTGAGTAATAAGTTGGTTCATTTGGATCAATGTAATTTTGACCTTTGAGCTGAGAGACAGAAAAGTAAAGGACCTGCTGTGAGCTGAAGATTCAATACAGTCATACAATCATTTCAATAACTCCACCTTCAAACGTAATAAACACAAAGAACTCCCAAACTGTGGGTAAGGACAATGTTTGGTAGCAAATGTTTCTCAAAATTAGTATCACTTGAAGCTACTCTTACCTAGGTTTTACTGAGCTAAAATTATAGTAGCTGAAGATTAAGCCAGTACAAATTTACACCTAAATATACTTAAATAATCAGATTATTTTGCTCTCTGTTCGGGGTCAGAACAAGACAAATAAATTGTCTTGTGAAGATCTTTGTAACAGAAGCAAGTTGAAGGTATATTATGACAAGACTGCTATTGCAGCAGTAGGGTTATGACTAAGAAATGACAGCAAGGAGGGAAGCCATGCAATGAATTCAGTTTTTGGGTAGACGTGTGACCAGTACATCCTCTTATCTGAACTAAGATGCACGTGTTCCTAATGACTAGAAAGACACCTAAGTGCCAAGGCTGTAAGCAAAGCAAGTTTTAATTTCAATTTTTGATCCTGCAAGTTTATGGATGTTCTCTTTATTTTAACCTGTCTCACTGAAATAGAAATCAAGAGAGACAGGGCAAAAGGGACATAAATGTGAATCTGCCTCTGAAACGACACAGTCTTATGTAACATAAAATTTTTGGCTATTTACATTAGGAAGACTTACCAGACAGAAACTGTGCCTGAGGAATCAGAAGCACATTGTTTGATGTTCCTGAAAACTTTTCTTTATGAAGCCCCTGTGCAATTTGAAGGCATGAGGTATGCAGTTACTCTTACAGATAAAGACAACAAAGACATTGTGAGTACATTTTATTCTTTATGACTTAAAATGTCACAAGGAATGAAGTGTGTGGGGAACGCTAATGTTGGAATGCTACACTTTAACATTATATAGTGAAACTATCAGTGTCTAACATTCCTCCGTACCTCCTTTCGATTCTTCTGGGGTATTTGAAAACTACAGCTGGTGGATTTGTCCCCGTAGATGTGTCTATTTTTTGGAAATGTAACAGTGTGAAAAAAAGCGCGAATTCTTTCTTTAAGCACACCAGATGATTTTTAGTATAATTTTTTTCCCATTCAGAGTACTTAAGGAATATTAACATTTCTTTTCCATCACAGGCGATGGAGACTTGTTTAGCAAGGACTAGGGATAATATGGGAATTTTTAACTTTCTGGAACTTCAGCAATGAACATGAAAGAAAATATCTTCTGGTTCCCTATCCACTTATCCTATCTGTAATATTACTTTGTAGCTAAGAAATACCTCCCTCCCCAGCATTCTTCCCATCCCGAGCCATCTGGAAGATGGAGAAATCATGATGGTTGCACTGATAGCCAGAGGGGCTACAGGTTTATAGTGTTGATATTCTGTGCAAAGGCTTTCAGCATATCACCACTGTTTACTTCCTTACAGAGAGGGAGTAATGTTCTTTTGTGTTTTGTTTTGCCAACAGTTTGTGGAGCCATTTGAAATCTCTGGAGGACAAGTACGTTCCTCTCTTAGAAGATGTCCCACTGTCTTGAATATGGTGGCAGGAACTGAAATGTTTGGAAACTTCCTGCAACATCAACAGAGAACAAGTATGTCTGGATCTCTGTTACTTGGAATCCCATTCAGCTTTTATCACATGAAAATGGGATTGCCTCTGGTTACCTTAATGCGTCACTGGTAGACAGAAATGTTATTTACATTGCCATGACATACGATAACAACTTTGACAAGTAGTTGACTACTCTTCCTTATTTTCTGAAGGGCCAGTGAAAGTATTATGGAATCGTCCCAAACTGTGCTTTACATCCTGTAAAACCATAACAACCATACTGTTCATCAGTCTGTGGGTTTGTTTTCAACAGTTTAGAGATTCACTCACTCTTTTGATGTTTCTGTGTTGATGGAAAGCAATGCAATGAGTATTTATGGATAACAGATGGGATGAATCAGGGTGAGGAAGAAAAAAATGATAAGGCCAGCTTCTATTCTACTTGAATATGATTCATCTAACAAATCCAAGGGACACAGAAGTTTATTAATGAAGGTATAGATTAAAAATCTATGTAACCTTACTGGTCAACTCAAAAATACAGCCTTTCTTTTATAGATAATGAAAACAATGCTTACAGGTTTTTTTACAGTCTTTGCAGTCTTCGTAAGTACCTTAAAATATGAGTTGTAGGACTGAGATTTTTTTCCCCAGGTTTCTTTTTGTTTTGTTTTGTTCTGTTCTAAAAGATAAACAATCTGGCCATGAGAAATCATGCAGAGCAATCCATATATCTGGGGTAAATTTTTGTTGTTTTTCAGGTGTCCTCTGACTGTATAAAGTGAAATATAGATATTACTGTAAGTTTAAAATCAAGCTTTCTTTGACAAAATCAGTACACAAGGATTTGCTTTATGGTGAACTGCAATATTTAATCTCTCTACACACTCTAGACTTTGCTAGACGATACACTTCTTTATGGTTAGACTTTGATGGTCCATGACTTACTGAGGAAAACATTTCTTAGACTCTGACATTTTAATATTACCTGGTGGGCTGGATTTTCCAGGATTCTGTGGGAAATGCAGAAATCTTAGTAACGAGTGTCTCTAGCGATGAGTACATTCACTTTAGGGTTCCAGGGTGTCAGAAGTTTGCATGTGGGTATTTTGTACTTGGTCTGGGAAAGTGCAGTGTTCAAAATGGCAGTGTCATTTGTGGCAGTGTGCCAGCCTGACACACAGGCTGACATCAACAGGGAACCAGCATTGTGCATTTTTGGGGGAAGGGCATTGAGGATCAGGTCCCAGTCTCTGGTGAAGTCGTATTTCTGTGTGAGGGTTGCTGGCAGTGTTATCTCGTAGTATTTGTAAATCTGTGCTCTTAAAAAGTTAACTGGTGTCTGAATTCAGTTGGAATTGGGATATGATGGTTAGTTATCAGACTAAAAAGCTTAGTTTATGACCTGCAGCCAAGTCTGATTGTGGAATGAAGATAAAGATTCATTGTGTCACTAGTTATTCAACCTATCTAAGTTTCTAGAGCTTCTACTCCTCCTTCAGTGGAATATGTACTTAACAGCTTCAAGAAATTCCTTTGTTGGTAGCCAGACATTAAACATGTGGGACCATCTTCTGAGGAGCTTTCTGGAAAAAGGATGTTGTCCATCTTTTGTATTTAACCTTCCCAGCAGCAGGAGAATGCAACACTCTGTCGTCCCATTTTCTCGGCTTCCTCAACAGTGTGCTGTTGACTCCCAAGCCCTTATTCTCTGCTGACAGATGCACAGAACCTGTGCCAAAAGACTATAAAATGACAAAATCAGATTGTGGCATAATGTGTGAGGACAAGAGCCTGGAAATAACATTCCTTCAGCCTTCTTAGCTGTTGCAGTTCCTCCCTCCTGTAAGTTTCTGATAATGTTCTATCATGTGCATGAATAAATAGTTTGGCGACAGGAAAAGAGTCAATATTTTAGGAAGTAGATGTTATTCCCTAGGTCTGTGCCAGAATACATCAAAAACATGTTGCATATTAAAAGCCGCTTCTTTCTGCACCACAAATGTCTTCTTGGTCCCTGTCTTTATCCTTGCAAAGCCTATGTGAAGAAATGAAGCATTAATATGAAATACAGGAAGAAACACGGGAGCACTGAAGGTGTCTGTGTCTCTGCAGTAAAAGCGTGATTAGGATGATGTATGACCCAAGATCTGAGTCGCCATGCAGTATACTTGGACTATTGAGCAAATTCGTGGTGGCTACAGTTTTATCAGTTTTATGCTTATTTTAAAAAAAAGATGTTTGTACTAATCTGTCTTGATATAAAAATATAAATAAATAAATATATATATGTATATATATTTATTTATTTATATTACACCTATGTAAAATTTTCTCCATTGTTTGAGCTCTTTCAAACCAGGATGAAAGGTAGAGGAGGCTCACTAATAATAAGCATTTAGACATTAATAGCAGCAAGAGAAGTAGAGGGGATAAGGTTTGGATTCAAACCCCAAACGTTCTTTACTGCATATCCCGAGATAGTTGTGCTACAGGAAAAATCAAGTCCTAATTCTAATCAAGCAGAATGGTCTAACCAACCAAATGCCCACTGTGAGTGGGCAAGGGGAAACAGCTAGTCTGACAGGTTTCAAATCAGGTGTATTTGAGGATCTGGAAGAGAAAGTAGTGAGAAATGACAGGATTTACCCCAATTGATTGAGATGTCAGTAACAGTTCTGTTTTATGAAATGGTTTAGCAGAAGTATTTTGTATTATGAAAGAAAACTGTTTGTGGAAGAGATAGGAGGTTTTAAAGCAAGTTGGAGTACTAGGCAAATAAAGAACCTGCAGAGACTGTAAAGTAAAAGATTTCAGTGTTTAGGGCTGTTTCTCATCCAAATGATTCCTCTTGCAGTGAAGGACTGTTGAGAGGGCAGAGGAAAGGAGCAAATAAACCAAAGACTTGAAGAAATTTTATTTTAATTTTAAAAACTTTACACTTCTTTTCAACTAAATTGAAAGATGCAGAAGTAGTCATTCAGAAGGAATTATCCTCAAGAGGCATACATCAGAATGTCAAGCTCAAAGTTAGAAAAGTGTGTGTACTACTTCATTAATATGTCTTTTTTCATTTATTCAAACAATGTGCCTACTTATCTGGAGAAAAATGTCCTATCATTTAGTTAACACAGATACAATGCTTCATAAATCCACTCAAGCAATGTTTTCTATGGAAGGGAATTAATTATTATCCTTTTATTTAGAAAATATTTCCATTAACAAAAAAATGCTAAACATAACTGTGCTTGAAAGAGATACATTTCCACAATAGTAGAGAAGATTAAAATGTGATGAATATGAAAGCAATTTGACAAAAAGTTCTCTAAACTGATAAATTTCAGGCTGATGCTGATTGTTTTTCTTCATCTCCACTTGTCCTTGAAAAACATGAAGTTGCTGTATTAATTCATCACCTAGTATTTTCAGATTGATTAGGTAATAACAACTTTGGATCCTACTGGTGCATTGTTTAGACTATCTGTAAATAAGTAATTCATCTCACTTGAGGGCTTCTCCTTCTGGTTTAGTAAATAACTACTGGCAGAAACAGTACAGTATTTCGAAGCACAAGGTTTTAATCAGAACTGTGATGCTGATAATATCTAGAAAGGGTTTAATTGGAGTGTGTTGTGATGATTTAATTTTGGTTGCATGTGCACAACAAAACCAATTCCTTATAGAATCATAATTGCAGGATGGTTTAGTTCACCCAGTCGAAGGTTTCACAATTGTAAGCTTGAGGAAAGAGAGTAAGAGCCTGAGTATTGTCTTGTTACTTCAATAAGGCTGGATTTAAAAGTTTCCTCAGTATAGGCACTTATTCCTGTCTCCATATCTGTGCTATCAGCCACATGCATGATATAAACACTTCACAGGGCTCCCCACCTTTACAATCATCTTTTGGCCATGTCTTTTGGAGATTTACTGCAAAACAGAAACAAAATTAACACAGATTATACTTTAAAAAAATGTATAGAGATAGTAGCAATAAGTGTAGAATGAGACATTGATGTCTGAAATAATGGTGTAATTTAGAAATATAAAGACCTGCCATGATAGCAGAGACCTTAAGAAGGGAGGCAACCAAGCTCAGTGATGATAAGACTTGGGGCATAGGCTGGAACTGCTGATGGCTACAACCAACTCAGCAGTGATCAGCTAAAACAATGCAGACCTATGGTGGGACAAAACATCTCTGAAGAGAGAAAAAGAAATAGAACCTAAAAAATGTAAAATGTATTTATGATGACTGTAACATGGAATTGCAGATCAGTAAAGGAAAAGGTGTAAAAAAAGGTCTTAGTAAACACATGGAAGTGGCTCTAAATGGATTCTCGGTAGGGAAGAAGTAATCATATTTGGGTAAGAGAGCAAAGTGGTGTTAGTATCTGTGAAGTGTACCAGATGTTGACCTCTTACCATACAGCCTCCAACCCCCACCAGACTGAAGTGTCCAAATTTAGAACCCCACGAAGCAGCGGAAGGGAAGAGTGGAAACTGTAAGGGGTGTGTGTGTAACTGTTTCAAACAAGTGATTTCCAAAGTTATGAAAGTGTGCTTTTGTATTCCATTTCCAGGAACACTGATTACATGCAAGTTTGATGTGGTACGGCAAACTGCTGGGAGGAATAACCAGCATGAAGGAAACAAGCAACTCTACTCCTCAAGGAGGCTTTGGTTTGAGCAGGGTTCTACATGTAGGGGGAAAAATTCCATTTGCTCTAGATTTTGGAGCTATTATCATTTCTACTGTAAATTTTTCTATGCTGCAACTGACTGCTCTTCCACCTTTGAGTGTCTCTGTGAAGATAACTGCTAAAACTCTTTCATTGTTCTTGAGGGCTGGAATCCTTTCCCAGCACCGTTAAGTGCTCTTAAGGGAGCAAAAATATCTTGAAGCACTTGTGTCCTGGGGTGATTTTTATGCTCTGTATGTTTTTTCCATCGTCTGCTTATGCCCAGGAAGGGATCCTGTAACCTTGAGCTAGCAGGGAGAAACTTAGCTTCTTTTTAGCTCTTTGAGATAAACTGCAAGTTCTTTTTT